>CM017769.1:34899072-35089072 GCA_008009225.1 Acer yangbiense | reverse complement strand
TCATATATCATATATAATATAATAATAATAGATTTTTTTATACTTTTGATGTGGTTGCGACACGTGACAATCATAAATGTTATTATTATTATTTTTTTAAATATCTCATATATAATATAATAATAATATATTTTTTCTCACTTTTGATGAAGTTGCGACACGTCGCAGTTAAAAATGTTTTTATTTTCTTATTCTAATATAATAATCTAATTATATTATTATTATTATTATTATTATTATTATTATATAAAAATAGTTACTTCGTATGAGGAGTTGCCATGTGGCAATAAAAAATGTTTTTAAATGTTATTATTATTTTTTTCATATTTTAATATAATAATATATTCATATTATTATTATTATTATTATTATATATTATAAAAATAACTACTTTTTATGAAAAGCCACCATGTGGCAATCATATATATATATATATATATATATATATATATATATTTGATGTGGTTGCAACACGTGATAATCATAAATATATATATTTTTTAATATGTCGTTTATAATTTAATAATAATAATATACTTTTTCCTATTTTTGTTGTGGTTGTGACATGTGACAATTAACAATGTTTTTATTTTCATATTATAAATAATAATCTAATCATATTATTATTATTATTATTATAAAAATAGTTACTTCTTATGAGGAGTCACCGTGTGGCAATAAAAAATGTTTTTAAATAATTAATATTTTAATATAAAAATAACAACTTTTTATGAAGAGCCACCATGTGGCAATAGAAATTTTTTATTTTTTATTTTTTTTATTTTATGATAGCTTTTATTTTATTTTTGTTTAAAAAAATAAATACCTTCATATTCTAATCATATATCATATATATAATATTATAAAAATAGCTACTTTTTATATGGGAGTGACATGTGGCATGTGACATTATTTAATGTTAGAATTAAATATTTAAATTTTCACATATAATAATAAAATAACAATTATATATCAGGAGCCGCCACATGTCATTCATAAATACCTTTATTATTATTTTTTTTTTTGGTAAGCTCAAAATAAATAAATTAATTATAAAGAATAAATCAACATTAAATATTATATATAGTACATGTACTCAATTCACACTTAAATATTTTTAAGAATATTAATATTTGGTAAGCTCAAAAGACATCGATTAATTAATAAGAATTAATCAATTAATTATTCATAATAAAATTTTACATGCACTCTATTCACACTTAAATATGTTTAAGAATATTAATATTTGGTAAGCTCAAAAGATATTACTTAATTAATAAGAATTAATCAATTAATTATTCATAATTAAATTCTTATTAATTATTTTTATAATTATAGCCATGATTAAAGATAAGTTGAACATTTCTTTCAATCCAATAGATATTAATATGAATTTTGAATCAATTAAAGAAACTATTATGTGTCTAATGTCATTAATAACAAGACTCTTTATTTCCACCGTTAATACCAATAGTTTCAATGGATCTTCTTAATTAGACAAATCAACTTCTATATATATATATATATATATAGCCACAAAACAATTTCGAGAGATATATACCATAAAAAAGAAAATTAAATTATGTTGCAGGTTTACAAGCATGCAACTTTTGGATGACCATAATATTGGGTTTACAAGTGTGATGATTCAAAACACTGAGGCTATAGTGGATGATCGAAAACGGATATATGAAGCTAGATTTCTTTAGGATCCCTGAAATCCAGAAAAATTGATTCTCCGCTTGTCTCTTAAAATAGGAAGATGTAAGTTTTTATTTTTTATTTATTTATTTATTTTTTATTATTATTACAATTTTAGTTTAGCATCATCCATTTTCGGTTTTTTCTTCTATTTAAGTACTTGAATCATAGACTTATTTTTATGCTAGAGTATATATATATACGGTTTTTTTATTGTTAGTTCGAATTCAGTTCCTTGCATGTGAGCCATTGGATTTAAATATTTTGACTTGGCTGCATGCATTTGTCAAAGCATATTTTTAAATCCAATGGTCCACATGTAAGGAACTGATATATTTTAGGGATAATTACCTCGGTAGCCATCAATTTGATGACATAATATCAAAATGGCCATTAGACTAGGAATTAGTTTCAAAATGGCCATTTTTGGCGAAAAGTGTGACACTAATGACCATTCAATCAAATTCCATTAATTCCATCCAATTCCATCCAATAAGTGACATTTTAGTAAATAAGGGATGGCATTAATTTATTTTAGATGTTTTTTTGAAATCAATTTTTTCAAACAATAATGCTACTTTGCCCAAATTTGATGTTCAAATCTAGTGTTCAAATAATGTGGCATCACTATAATCAATTCATTTAAATTGTATTAGATTTATATGATTTAAATGAATGAATTATAGTGATGTCACATCATTTGGACACAAGATTTAAATAAAGTAGCGTTATTCTTTTATCAAAACAACATAATTTTTATTTTTATTTTTATTTTTTTAGAAAAAAGGAAGTGAGGCACCATAAATAATTAATAACCGGCCAATATAAGGTTGATCAATGATATTCCTCTTACACCTACAACATATTAAGGTTGCAAGTTTGAGCCTTCGAATTAGAGAGAAAACCAAAAGTAGCCATACAACTTATCATACTTTTGTTTTTAACCACTTTTGAATTTTTAATTATTAATAACCACTTTTTTAAAAAAAATTCATTTTAGTACCATGAATTACCAGAGTACCCTTGAAAATAGTGTTCTTTAAACCTCGCAACAAACTTGAAATCACGATTAAATTGAAATACACAAACTTGAAATCATGCCTAAATGAAAATAGTAAAACTTGAAATCATGCCTAAAATAGAAATACTAAAACTTGAAATCTGGACTAAATTGAAATTAGGATAAGTTTTTTTTTTTTTTTTTTTTTTTTTTTTTTTTTTTTTTTCTTCTTCTTCCTCATCTTCTTCCTCATCTTCTTCCTCAAATTTGAATTAGGGTTAGGTTTTTGTTTGGGATTTTTACAAACCACATCGCCGGCACACCTAGCTGCCGGAAAGACTCCCGGTCGTCGATCCAACCAGCGGCGGACGAACCAGCGGCGCACGACCCCCGTCGCGGCATCGCTTGGTCGTTCGTGGTCGTCGCTGGTTCGTGCGACCAACCAACAGCTGGTTCATGGTCGTCGGTGGTTCGTGGCGTGGCCGAGATGCTTGTCGGCGCTCGGCGGTCGTCGACCATGCCGGCGAGAGAGAGATCGCGTTGAGAGAGGGAGATCGGTGAGAGAGGGAGATCAGCAGAGAAGAGGAGAGAGAAAGAAAAAGAAAAGAAAGGAGAGAGAGAGAGCTGATTTGGGGGTTTTATATGAGGGCTTTTGAGTAATTTCTCAAAAACATGGTTAAAAACAATTAAAAGTATGCATGTGGTTAAAAACGAATTTCCTATAATATATGTGGTCATTGTTGGTAATTTTCACTTCGAATTAATCGTAATAATGATAATATGAGGTTGGCTCGGTGGTATACCCCTCACTTACACCCTTGAGGTTGAGTTCAAGTCCTCCCCCTCTCCCTAAAATACCGAAATAATTGTAAAATAAAAAATAAAAAATTACGCACACTAATTAAGAAAAATTAACAATTACAAGAGATTTAAAGAAGAAAACAAGAAAACACTAAACCAAATTGTAATAATTCGAAAGAATATATTAAGTTTTAGAGAATTGTTGTGACTTTGTGAGTGCCCCTAAAACGGTATTGAATATATATTTTTTGAAATAATAAATGGTATTGAAATTAATAAATTACTCAACGATGACGTGTCAGTGTTACAGATTGAACAGCAGAAAAAACCGGAGAATAGAAACAGGAAGGAAAAATTTCGAATTAATATATGAAAAAGAGGGAGTTGATTGGTAGGTTGTTTGAATCATGCGACTGTATCAAATCGTTGTTACAATTACACACTCTAATCCTCAAAAATGGCCTTGTCCATGACAGCTTCTTTGCCACCAAACTCAACATTCTCTATGCTAAACACACCTCAACCGAACACGCACGCAAACTGTTCGACGAAACGCCTCACAAAACCGTTTATGTCTATAATGCCATTCTTAGGAGCTATTGCAAAGAGAAGCGATGGCTGGATACTCTGTTTCTCTTCAATAACATGGTTTCTTATGGTTTTACTGCTCAGGAGAAACCGGATAATTTCACCGTGCCTATTGTTTTGAAGGCGTGTGCAGGTTTACATGCGCTTAAGCATGGGAAATTGGTACATGGGTTTGTGATCAAGAATGGAAATATTGTGTCTGATGTGTTTGTGGGTACTGCATTGGTCCAATTCTATTCTAAATGCGGGAAAATGGGTAGTGCTTTGAAGGTTTTTGAGGGTTTTTCTCGACCGGACGTGTTCCTGTGGACTTCAATAGTTACTGGGTATGAGCAAAATGGGCTTCCTGAAGAAGCAGTGGCGTTTTTTCATCAAATGGTGATGTTGGAGAATGTTAATCCTGACCGTGTGACACTTGTGAGCTTAGTTTCTGCTTGTGCTCAGTTGTGTAGTGTTAAGCTTGGTAGGTGTGTGCATGGATTTGCAATAAGGAGGGGGTTTGTTAGCGATTTACCTATGGTTAACTCGTTGTTGAATTTATATGCAAAGGCGAGGTCTATGAAAAATGCAGTTAATTTGTTCAAGAAGATGCCGGAGAAAGATGTTGTATCATGGAGTTCAATGGTTGCTTGTTATGCTCAGAATGGGGCAGCTGTTGAAGCACTAAGTCTTTTCAATGAGATGATTCAGAAGAGATCTGAACCTAATGCAGTTACTGTTGTTAGTGCATTACAAGCATGTGCAGCTTCTTTTAACTTAGAAGAGGGTAAGAAGATTCATGAACTTTCTGCCAAGAAAGGTTTCGATTTGGAAGTTTCAGTCTCTACAGCTTTAATTGATATGTATATGAAATGCTTGTCGCCTGATCAAGCTGTCGATGTTTTTACAAGAATGCCAAGGAAAGATGTGGTCTCCTGGGTTGCTTTATTGAGTGGGTATGCTCTAAACGGAATGCCTAACAAGTCAATAGAGGTCTTTCGTGACATGCTATTAAATGAAATTCAACCTGATGCTGTTGCCATGGTGAAGATTCTTGCATCCTGTTCAGAATTAGGAGTTCTTCAGCAAGCTTTCACCCTTCATTGTTTTGTGATCCAAAAAGGCTTCGACAACAACATTTTTGTCGGGGCTTCACTCATAGAGTTGTACTCAAAATGTGGGAGCATAGAAAATGCTGTAAAAATATTTGAAGGGATTGTTGATAAAGATGTCGTTATCTGGAGTGCTATGATTGCTGCTTATGGAATTCATGGAAAAGGAGGAGAAGCATTAAAAGTTTTCGATCAGATGGTCAAGAGTTCTGGAATTAAGCCAAACAATGTGACTTTCCTCTCAGTGTTGTCTGCTTGTAGCCATGCAGGTTTGGTTGAGAAGGGGACTGAGATATTTGACATGATGGTGGGTGAATACAAATTGGAACTTACTTCAGAGCACTATGGGATAATGGTTGATCTTCTCGGTCGCAGTGGGGAGATAAGTAAGGCTATGGACATTATTAACAGTATGCCAATTCCTGCTGGTCCCCATGTTTGGGGAGCCTTGCTTGGTGCATGTAGGATTCATCACAATATCAAGATAGGAGAGGTGGCAGCAAAGAATCTGCTAAACTTAGATCCTAACCATGCCGGGTATTATATTTTGTTGTCAAATATGTATGCTCAGGATGAGAAATGGGGTGATGTGGCAAAGCTTAGAGCTCTTATAAAAGAGAAGAGGTTGAAGAAGAGTTTTGGGCAGAGTGTTATTGAAATTAGGAGTGAGGTCCATAAATTTGTTGCCGATGATAGACTCCATCAAGAGTGCATGCATATTTATAAATTACTGAGAGAAATGGAGGTAAAAATGAGAGAGGAGGGTTATGCTCCTGATGCAGAACTTCAGTTTCATGATGCAGAGATACTTGTATGATTTTGAATTGCCGGTGTATACGCACCTCATATCAACTCTGGGGGATAGATAATCCCATGTGAAGCTTGAGCGCCTTAAGCCTTAATGGGATATCATCTACGAAAGACTTTTATAGGTTTTACTTGTGCAAAATTAGAAATCGAAATATTAAATCTTAAGATCATCTGATTTTCGGATTTAGAAGAACAACGGGCAGGCAGTCCTCCTTGGTGTCCATTTTGATAACGTTGTCAATCAAAATTTATAATGTTAAAAGGAATTGTGGTACTCCCTCGACAAATGGCTTTTATGTGAGATCGACCTCCTAATTTTATGCAAGTGGTTGGACAGTGGAGTTTGAAAAGAAATTAAGGAGCTTTTCAGGTCAGCCTTATTTGTCAATCATTCCCTTCAACATATCCGAGACAGGTTGACAAATCTTTGAATCCTGGCTTGCAAGAAAGCTATATCGTTTTGCACTAATTTGGAAACCAACAATCCAGGAAAGATGGGAAACTGAAATTGCTTTCTGGAAGCCTTTTTCTGATTGCTTGTCTATAAAGCTGAAACTACATGGACTCCAGGTATAAATCCCTCATACACATGGTTCTTCGTTCTTACACCCTTATACGAACGCATATTTTTTAGTGTCTTACCTGCAGGAGCTCGTCGGTAACTGTTGAGCTATCAACTGGGAAAACATTTGAATCAAGAAATGGTTTTTTCACTGGAGAAACTTGCTCTTTCAAGTAGATTATCGTTCCAGCCAATGCTCTTAAATCAAATAATCGGATGAACATCAAAATTCCTTAGGTAGCAACCCTTATCTCGAGGATGATGAATAATGAACTTTATTTATAGCTTGCTGCAGCAGGTTCTACGTCGAAGACTGCTAATGTGCTTCCACAAAATTCTGTATCTTGAGCTTGCAGATTGAAACTCTGTGATGTTGTGGTTTCGGTCAGATATCTGGTTTTAGCAGAGGCCACCAGAACATGTACTGTATTTAGGACCCGTCTATGGGTTATTTGCAGAGTTATTGTTACTTTTATAGTTTTATATCCCATTAACACTTCTATATGGTTCGTCCATATAGTAATACTTTGACATAAGTCTCGTGTACTTGACATTGTTGTGATAACTGATAACTACTGAGCAAAACGAAGAAAACGAAGTTTCCATGCAGTCCCCAGAGACTTGTCCAATAACATTTTGTGCTTCCTTTACACTTCTTTTGCAACTCTCCCTCCAATTTCCAACCCATCAAAATGATGTACAAATCAAACTCCATTAACGAGGCAGTTCTCACTATCTCTTCTGCTCTGCAAAGATGCACCAATTTCAACACTCTCAAGAAAACCCATGCAAAGATCTTCTCTTATGGGCTCCAAAACGACACTCATTTGTTAACAAAATTAGCCACTTTGTACGTCTCATTCAAAAGAGTTGATGATGCAAGTCTTGTTTTTGAGCTTATTGCGAACCCATGTAGCTATCTTTGGAATGTTTTGATCAGAGGATATGCCACTGAAGGCAAGTTTAGTCGTTCTTTAGAACTGTATTCTAAGATGATTCGAAAGGGTTCACGACCGGACAAGTTCGCTTTCCCTTTCGTGCTAAAATCTTGTGCCGGATTGTCTGATTTGGAGATGGGTAAGTTGGTTCACCAGCATTTGGTGTGTTGTGGTTGTGGCAGTGATGTTTTTGTCAATGCTGCTTTGGTTGATATGTATGCCAAATGTGGTGCTGTTGATGGTGCACGCTTGGTGTTTGATAAAATGGCCGTGAGGGATCTGGTTTCTTGGACTTCCATGATATCTGGGTATGCCCACAATGGTTACAATAGTGAGACATTGGGGTTTTTTGGTTTGATGCACAGTTCGGGGATAAAGCCCAACCGGGTCAGTCTTTTGAGTGTTCTTCTAGCTTGTGGTAATCTTGGAGCTTTGAAAAAGGGTGAATGGTTTCATAGTTACGTGATTCGAACTGGGTTCCAGTGTGATATTTTGGTTGCTACTGCTGTAATGGATATGTATGCCAAGTGTGGGAGTTTAGATTTGGCTCGAAAATTGTTTGACGAAACAAAAGGTAAAGATGCTGTTTGTTGGAGTGCAATGATCTCTAGCTATGGGGTTCATGGGAATGGAAAGAAGGCAATTGATCTATTCAATGACATGGTGAAAACCGGGGCCAGGCCAAATCATGTGACATTCACTTGTGTTCTCTCGGCTTGTAGCCACTCAGGGTTGTTGGAAGAGGGCAAGCGGTATTTTGCAATGATGAAAGAAGAGTTTGGGATTGCACCGAAACTTAGTAATTATTCGTGTATGGTAGATCTTCTTGGCCGTGCAGGACAACTTTCTGAAGCAGAAAAACTTATTGAGAGTATGCCAATGGAACCTGATGCAAGTATATGGGGGTCTTTGCTTGGTGCATGTCGAATTTATAATGATTTAGATTTAGCAGAGAGAATCGCTGATCATATATTTCGGCTAGACCCCTTTCATGCTGGCTATCACGTTCTACTCTCCAACATTTATGCTGCTAAATGCAGATGGAAGGAAGTTGAGGAGGTGAGGAAGGTTATGGTTGGAAGAAAAGCGAGTAAAATTCAAGGATTCAGTTTGATCGAGTTTAATAACATGGTTCATAAATTTGGGGTGGGAGACAGGTCTCATCCTCAAACTGATAGGATTTATTCGAAACTTGAGGAATTGGGTGCTTCAATCAAACGGTTGGGCTATGTTCCCATTACAGATTTTGTGCTTCATGATATCGAAGAGGAAACAAAACAGGAGGCACTATCTTACCACAGTGAGAGACTAGCCATTGCATTTGGCCTCATTAACACTGCTCCAGGGACTACAATTCGCATCACCAAGAATCTGAGAATATGCGGAGACTGCCATAATGCTATTAAGTTCATCTCCCAGATAGTGAATAGAGTCATCATTGTAAGGGACATGCATCGGTTTCATCATTTTGAACATGGTGTTTGTTTTTGTGGCGACTACTGGTAACTACATTTTTTTTTTCTTTGTGGTTATGAGTAATTATTTATTTGATCATTGAACGAGAGCTATGTCCTTACCGATACAACTTATGGGTCCAGCACCAAATGCTGCGAACTGATAAGATGGTCGATGAACAATTTTGTCCTTGCTCTGAAATCCACCTCTCAGGCTTGAACTCTAAACAATCTTTGCCCCATATTTCTTCAAGTCTTCCCATTGAGTAACGGCCTGCACTTACGGTGTCTCTCCCTGCTGCCAAGAGATTGAATGTTGTGTCTCTTAAAAAATTGTCAGATTTTCTCACAGCATTCATTTGTTGGTCATCCTTTTTCGTATCTTTTTCTTCGTCTTCATCGAGCATAAAAGCTGTTATTAGGTCAAATTCTTCTTCTTCCTCCTTGGTTTTTGATCTTCTACTTAATTTTTCTCGCTTCAATGAGATGCACCCATATAAAAACTTATCAAAAGTTTCCCAAGCTATTCTGAACTTCTTCTCTTGTCCAATTTGAAGCCACCTCTGCAACTTCCAAATGCTTTCAGGGACCAAGTGTCGGTATAACGCAACCCCAGTCATATCATCATACGCCTTTCCAAACTCAACTTGGGGGAATTCAACAGAGAGACAATTAGGATCGAATCCTAAGTCCTAACAGCATCAGACAAGTAGAATCGAAGGTGAATCGCTGAAAGACCTCTTGCATGTCCACCGCGATTCCAAGTTTCGAAACATTCTCAAGAACTGGAATCAAACCTCTTTCCACCTTCCTACAAATAATTTTCTCTAAAGCAGACTTGAACTTGCTGTGATGCACAACCGAATGGATGATCTTCCTCTGGATTTTCCACGAATCGCCTTCAGCATTGCTGAGACCATCTCCGAAGGTTTCCATTATCATCCTGAACTTCGGACCCTTTCCGTAGTTGGAAAAGTTTCTGCTGAGGATGTGGTGGGACATTGGCAGGATCACTGGTGATGACATATATAGTCGATGTTGCCAAACCATGGCCCTTCGAAAACCAGTGTACACCCGCTCTCTTTCAAAGACTTCGAATATTCATGTATACGCCATATGTTGTGAAGAAACCCTGGCAGCATTCCGACCACCGGCCAGTTTCTGATGGGAGAGTGGTTTCTGTTCCAACTTCGCCACCAAAAAATTATCAGAAACGAGAGAAATGCTACAACTATACCACCAATTGTTATGGACATTGCAGCTGCTTATAGCAAATTTACTCTTTTTGTGTTCTTTTGGTGATGGTAGAATATAAAGCGTCCAACTTTGATTTATATAGTGATCGGGTTTGTAAATTTGTTCAAGTTTGATTATTGGTAACGGCTCACACGATCACAAAATCATTGAAGATGATGATATTCGAATCAAAGTTTAATCACATTTATATCTTGCCTAGTATATTTATTGGTTATGTAAGGTTGGAAAATTAAGTGGACAGATCATAGATGGGAGATTTATCATCTTTAATACTTGTTAAAAATACCATTTAGGATTTCGAAGGATATGATATCTGCCGGTGCGGGTGTTTAGGAAAAGACCGAATCACTTCTGAGTTCTGATCCCAACTATATATTATGAGCCCAAATTGGAGGAGTTATTTTATTTTATTTTATTTTTAAATCTTGATTTTTGTAGAATATTGAATTTCAGTCCAACGGGCAACAACTAACAACTGACTTGTAACTATGTAAAATCTAAACCCTTGTTACTGGTTATATACTCTTATAGCCATATCACGGAACATGTGGGTAATTTCACTAAATTAATACAAGCAGAAAAGTCAATTTTTCCCTTAAATTTTTTCTGGTATTACACCTTTACTTTTCTAAATTTTTCTCAAATATTTTCAAGATTTTAATATTAAAACAATTTTTTAAAATTAAATTAAAAACAAAAAATTATTTTCTCATATATATATATAATAATAATTTTAAAAACAGAAATCGTACAAAATATTAATTTTTTAATTAAAAAACAGTTAAAATACTTTTTGAAAAATGTTCTTAAAAAACATTGTTTTACGGTTTTAAAAAAACACAGAGTTTGTATTTAAAAAAAAAAAAAACAGATTTTAATTTAAATTGAAAAAATAAAAAGTTGAAATAAAAAAAATTAAGACAACAAATTGATAGTCACATCTCTACACGTAATGTAGCCCTCACATTCCTATCTTTTATGCTCGAATTCTGGGTAAAATCATGTATTTAACCTTTTAAATAAGTATTTTCAAGTTTTCATGCTCAAGAGGGCTTAAATGTAGAAAAGACAAAGTATTAGGGGTAAAAGTGTAAATTTAGACAATTAGAAGAAGGGGGCATTCCAATTCATCAAGTTGTCCCGCGAAAAGGAGAAAATGAATTTTATTCCATAGAATTTCGCGGGACAACTTTCGTCTACTTGTCCTGTGAAAGTTGTCTCGCGACAAAAGAAGAAGATATTTCTAGAGGAATTTGCAGGACAAAGTTTCTCTACTTGTCCCGCAAAAAAACTCCAGCGAAAAAGACTGAAGACCATTCATGGCAATTTCGCATGATAGACTTCGTCTACTTGCTCTGTGAGACCTCCCATGAACTAGCCCTCCAGTTTAGCAAATTTTGAGTTCTGTGCCCTAATTTTCCCTACCTATTTAAGCCTTATCTCCACTCGTGCTCCTCACCTCGTCCATGACCCTTCACCTCCAAAACACCCAAGAAACCATCTTTGACACAAAACCTTCACAAATCTCACCAAACCTAACTATCAACCCCCTATCACAACACACATCCATCCTTTCCAAACACATACCTAACTTTTCCACCCTTTTCCCATCACCATCTTTCACTTTGGAGCAGCAAGGAGTCTTGGAGAGAAGAAGCCATCAAATTCAAGCACTAGCAAGAAGAATATGATATACACACTAGTTTATTTCTTCCATCTTTACCTTTTGATTCTTGTATTTGTTATGACTATTTTTTTTTTCATATCTTGTAAGGCTTTTTAAAGTGTAATATGAGCTAAATCTTTTTGTGCTAGAACTATGATGAAACCGAACCCTTGATTTATTAATGAAAACCACCTAGTTTCTCTATATGTGCTTGTGTTACTATATGGACGTTTTAAATGCTTAATGCTTTTACTTGATTGGTCATCTTGTGAATGATTTATTGGTTGTTGTGTTATGGATCAAGAGGCGACGCACTCAACATGCTCGACGAAATGTCCATTATATGACTAGTAAGGTAGAGATACGCGAGGTTAGCTTATAGGGCTCTTGTACGTGTGCCAAAGCACTTAATGAATTTATGCATATAGTCCGTAGTCATCGAGAGATAGATTGTGGGTATGTATGGGTGTAATTTCTATTGCTCGAGAGAGGTTAGAGATTAATTAAGGGGAAACGAGCCTATAATTTACAGTTGCACAATTGAGTGTTTAGGTGAGTCTAGTGCTTAATTAGGAGGGTGAGGTGGATTCTAGTTTTAGCATCATTCATTATATTATTACATTTGCTCATTTTTGTGTGGTTGATTTTTATAGTTGTTAACCGGAAATTTAGGCAATCAATTCAAGGAAGAACTTTTCCCGCTAAAGGGACCGGACCGCTTCATTGCCTACCACGGTCGCACCCATGATCAACCCAACCCAACCCAACCCGCTCGTTGGGAATAAAGGCCCGTCCTTCCTTCGATCGGGCCCACTCTCAAGCACGCCAGGATTAAGCATCACTCGACCCACAACCGGCCTTCCTCCCATTAGAACGCTTCTAGAGAAAGGGTACCTGGCCTAGTGGGGAGCCCGCCTCCAAAGCCACGATCCGTCTGGGATCCGGCCCCGCTCCATAGCCCAATGAGAAGGATCGCTTCTTCTAGTGGCCGTACCCATCACAGAAATCACTATCTTGCCCCCCACGGCACCCTCCTACTACTCGAGCGGCCCTCTCTAGAAGAACCCCTGGGAGCTCACTAGCGCGTCCTGTTCCGTAAAGGCTGATTCCAGCCCCTGATTTCAGCTCACATGGGATAAAAAGGGTGCTGAGAACACATGCAAGGCACCAATGTCGCCTCATTAATAAGGGAGCAGTAAGCATGACTGAGGAAAGACAGCAACTAACAGTCGAGATCGCCTACTAGCTGCGCCACATCAACAGCGGGATGGCATTCCATCTCAGCCATAATTGAAAGTCAACTATCCCTTACATGCAAGAGGATATTGGTTCCTTCAACAAAATACTTACAGAAATGCAGCAAGCATGAAGAAGGAAATGGTGGGAGGGAACGCCTGACAGGGTGCAACGAGACAGGCGCTGACACTGTCCCCTGCCAGGCTAGAACCTTGACAATGACTTCCCACCGCCACAAAGGCCCCTTACGACCAATCAAAGCTCGCGAAAATGCCACCTTTCCACCACCTCAGCCCTACAAAGGTTCTGATTTGGACCTGAGGCCTAGGTGGAGCGATCGGAACCCTCCAAGGCGTGTGGTGACCCCGACCCTGACCCAGATCAGTGGCCGGGATCAGCCCCGCCAATTGCGCCCTAGGAACTAGAGCCCCCACCTACCAAAACGGAGGCTCCCGCCAAGGAAGAACGGGAGGGCGCAATCCTGACCCTTGATTCCTTGTGACCGCCATTGTGGATAGGAACGGTGGAGATTTAACCGGGAGTTCTCGCCTAAACAGGGGACCTCCACCTACCCCCCTACCAGAGACCCTATAAATACCCCTACATTCCACAGAGGAAGGGGTTGGCCTGGAAAACAAAAACCTCCTACCCCGCCTAGTCAAAGCTCCTATGTGTGTGTTCTACTTGGCTACTACCTCGCCTAGTCAAAGCTCTTATGTGTGTGTTCTACTTGGCTACTACCCCGCCTAGTCAAAGCTCCTATATGTATGTTCTACTTGGCTACTACCCCGCCTAGTCAAAGCTCCTATGTGTGTGTTCTACTTGGCTACTACCCCGTCTAGTCAAAGCTCCTATATGTATGTTCTACTTGGCTACTACCCCGCCTAGTCAAAGTTCCTATGTGTATGATCTACTTGGCTACTGTCTCGCCTGGGCAAAGCCCCCGTGTGCAACCCATTGAGTGACCTCCCTGCTTAGTTTGTACTCTTGTATGTTGTGCCCCCATCCCGCTAGTAAACCTTTTGTAATAGCTGGATGTGGTATATGAAGTGATTGACGATGTACTCCACTGTTAAATAATAAAAGGCCCACCTTTTTACCCCTCCAAAGATACACCAGGCGCACCACACGCACCAGCACGCTATCTCAACCTCTGTTCCACCCTGTAAGACTGGTCCTACTGCATAGTATCGGTCCCTGGTGCCCGGGCCAAGGGAGCTTCACCCCACCCGGTCCGGGGCCAGCTGCGGTGCACCCCATACACCGCGGTTCAGGTTATCCTGGGAAAACCCCCGACGGATTTTCAGGATAACAATAGTTTTAATATTAGTTGCATTAATAGTTAATTTAGATTAATTTTAGTGTTTAATTTGGAAATCATCTTTAATCGTTGTTCAAATAGTAATTTGACTAATCAATTTCGGTAATCAACTACTCAGTCCTCGTGGGAACAAATTCATAATTACATTATACTACACTCCCTGCCTCGTACGATTGCGAGCACACCATTTTGGTGTGGTCACAAATCTCCACCATTGAATCTAGATCGATCCAACAGTGGAGATGATCTCCACCGTTTCAACAATAGAGATCTGGATCTCCAGTGTCCAACAATGGAGATCCCTCCATCGCTCGACAGATCTACGTCGTTGAGCAATGGAGATCTAGACAATAGATCTCTATTGTCGAGCAATGGAGATCGTTCGACGAAGGTCCGTCACCTCCGTGATGGAGGTCCTTCGATGGACCTCCATCAGTCGGCGATGGAGATCCGTCAAGGGATCTCTATTGGCCCGCGATGGAGTTCCCTCTTAGGATCTTCATCGTTGGTGGGAGATCCAGAGATTGATCTCCATCGTTAGATGGACTTCCATCTAACTATGGAGATCCAATATGGATTTCCACCATTAGATGGGCCTAACGGTGGAGAATCTATGGATCTCCACAGTTGATTTATATATATATATATTTTATCTTAATTTATTATGTAGAAGACCAAAATAACCCTAGTTTCGTCAAGTTTGACTAACATTTATTTGACGGAATGACTAAAGTGATGTATTTTAGAAAACGTAGGGACTAAGGTTGTTAATATGATAAAATCATTTTAAAAGGTGACATTTCACCAAAAAAGTAGGGTATTTAGTGAAATTACCCCATGAACATGTGATCACATATTAAGAACACATAAAAAGTTAATCAGAATTTCAATTTACATTACAATGGAGCGATATTAGTAATTTGTCCTCGAGTGGGAGAGAATGTGTGAAACAACTCAACAAGAAAAGATAAAGTTAATAGAAATACTATTTTCATTTCAAATGTATTTTATGCAAGGGTGTCCATATTGACACCCAAAAAATTAATATACCCATATTTTATTAAAAAATTTAGTTATAAATATATCCAAATATAAATGTACTAATAATGACAAATTACTTTAATTAAAAATAAACTAAATACTATGTACACACATTAATTCCATTCATCATATCTTCAATTATATCTCTTTATTTAAAAAAAGAAAAGAAAAAAAGATAACCCCTAACCACACAAAGGTATGTATTGAACTCTATCCACAAACAAAAAATAAGAGGTATTTTTTTTTTAAAATAAAAAATTACCTCTCATTTTTTTTTTTTTTGTTGTTGAGAAAAATCATATATGTTATTATTTGCTTTGATTTCCATTGATGACATAAAAAATTACCTCTCATTTTTTTTTTTTTTTTGAGAAAAATCATATATGTTATTATTTGCTTTGACTTCCATTGATGACATATTAATCTGTACAAAGTTGGAACATAATATGTTTACTTAAAAAAAAATCGAGTATATTAATAATTTAAAAGAGTTTACAAATTAATAAAATGTATTAAAATAACACCAATACTAGACAATCCACAAAATTAACTCAAAACTCAACCCAAATGATATGGCAAGTAGTTTGTTTATTAACCACATCATTCTATGATTTGTGTGGTAATGACAACTCACTTGCCACATCTTTTGAGTTGTAAATTATTACTCTTAAAATAAATATATTAATTTCAAAAAGGGTACTATTGGCATTAGGATGAGTGTTTATAGTAATGGTTTAATTTTTAAATTTTAGACATGGTTGTACTTATAAAATAGGTATGTAAATTAAATATACATATATTTGAAATATTACATAAATAATTCAGGAATTTTTTGGGGGATAGGGATGATTCGAACCCAGACCTCGTGGCGTAGATGTGTAAATTATATTTATGGATGACAATATCGGCAACCTTTATTTAATTTAGTTTGGTAATGACATTTGAAACCATCACAAGATGATTTTATGTACCAACCTTTTATCTTGACAGTTTTCAAATGTCAACACTTCTCAATATTAAATAACGTTATCTAAAAGCACCACGAAGACTCGACGCTTTTTAAAAACCAGTAAATTCTTATGATGGTTTTAAAAACCATCAAATTCTTATGCTAAATACAGCACAGAGGCTCGACGGATGAAAAAAAAAAACCCATAAAAAAGTGTCTTAATCACCAATTTTCTTATCTATCAGTTTTTGGTATCATAAAATATGTCCAACAACAACCCTAGCCATGATTACAACATAGAGAAGGAGTTTTCAGGAAAATTACTCTTGATTTCCGATACTTCTGATTCTGATTCTGATTCTTTTTCTTCTTCTTCTTCTTCTTCTCATTGTTTTCATTCTTCTTCAGAAAATGAAGATTTGAATACTCCTACTCCGATTTCAAACCCTACTCCAATTGTGGAAGGCGGGAAAGATGCCCCGACGGATGATCAAGTTGGTGGTGTTGGGAGGAAGCGAGGATGGAATGGAGGGGATCTAGGGGATTCCGACAATGGATTAGGAGGAGATCCAAAGAGGGCTAGAAACAACAGGGAACTCATTGAACCGAACCCTCAACCAAAGTGTCGCATTTGTGGCGAAGTCTTTGGGTCCTGGATGGCTGTTTGGGGCCATTTGGTTAGGGTCCATAGAATTGGCCAATTCCCGATTTTCACTCCAGCTGGCAAGTCCTCTCCAGACAAAGGAGGTGGCGCTGCTAGTAATGTCCCTCCAAAGTAATGCTCCTTCACATTTCCTAAGTAATAATGCTATTGTTTATTGTTGCTTAAGGTTAAAACCTTGATCAAGAAGTGGTGGGGGGGGTTTGATCTCAACAAGTCCCGTCGTTAGAGGAGGTGGAAGAAAATGGTGATAAGAATAAGGACGACATAAGTTAGCAATGCTACCAATTTATCAATTTTGGGTTGTCTAGTTTATTTATTCATGTTTATTTGCTTCATTAGTTTAGATTTTTCTTTCTTACGGGAAGATTCATGCATGTATTTGTATGATTTCTCCTTTGTCTTTGTTTTTGTATTATTTCTATCAATAATCATTTCTGAATTTAAATTATCTGTCTGTTGATTTTTTTCCTTGTGATTCTATGATTGGTATCATTATCAGAAAATTTTGTTTGATCAAACACTTATGCACTTTGTGGCTCATTAGATATGTTTTAATGAATGCAATATGAGATTGTGAATTGAAGAAATTGGGGGAAAATGGAGGATCGGTATACCTCCCCCAAAACTCCACCTTCCTCATTTCTCTCAATTGGGGATAAGGGAGAGGGAATGGAGTGGGTAAACTGATATCCATCCTTATTTCCCCAATTATCATCCTTAGTTACAAGTCATATATATCATATGACGTGAACATGTGATCACATATTAAGACCACATAAACAGTTAATTAGAATATAAATTTACATTGCGGCGAAAATAAATCGCATTCATATATCGTAGATATTCCTTTCAAAACAAAACAAATCAAATTACAAGATCATGATGTTCATCACTCTATTCACCTATAATATATTGAGGTTGTATGTTTGAGTTGCGTCCCTTCCTCTTGAGGGTTTCAAATTAATTGTGATAATTAAGAAGAATTAATAATTATAAGAGATTTAAAGAAGAACAAAGAAAAACACTAAATTAAATTGTAATAACTCAAAAGAATATATTAAGTTTTAGACAATTTTTGTGAGTGCTCCTAAATGGTATTGAAATTAATAAAAAAAATTAAGTAAAATTAATAAATAAATATGTTAAATAAAAAAATTACAATATAATATAATGATAACGGAGTAATGCTAGACATTATACCTAAGTATTTAGGCTTGATCCCGGTCAATAATGTGACTATGCTAGTGTACTTATTTAACGATTGTTACATCATTAGCTGAGATCAATGTCACATGCAAACGTGGAATGTTCAACGTTATTCAATGATGATGTGACCGTGTTTAACTTTTTTGGATAAACCACTCTAATCCAAGATTGTCAGAATTTGACAAATACTATCAAGCTAACGCTTTACGACCCCGACGATTCCTAACAGATATGCAAGTAATGTGGAACTTTACTTACTTAATGCTGCAAAATTGTTTGGATTATTCTGACACTATTTTAGGTTTTTATAATATGAAAATGGCCGAAATCGGTTGTCTAGTACTAACCTCAGACGATTGGTATGTGGCGAAGATTTTTGTTCAATTAAGGTTTTTTACAATTCCACTGTAATTCTTTCTGTGGTCTATTTCCCCACATCTTCTCAGGCAATCCATCAGATTATGGAAATGTTTAAAATGTTAAACTTGTATAGAGATGATGATATCTTAGGCACTGTGGTTGTTGCCATGGAAAACAAATTTAAAAAATACTGGTATGAAATTCCTTTCCTCTATGCCTTAGGTGTTGTACTAGATCTTAGAGTTAAATTATCTGGTTTAGAAACTTTTATTTATTATATTGGTTCTAAATTGAACTTAGATTTTACTGAACAGTATACTGACATGTGAACCAAGTTGTTTGAAGTTTTTAGTATTTATGAGCCCAGGTTTGGCGGCGTTAACACACAACCATCGGAAGAATGGGACACACTTCCATTGAAGAGAAGTTGGAGCATTCTCCGAAGAGGAACTTCCACTGGGAGCTTATCAAGTTCTTCATCTCAACCTTGAGTTGCAAGAGCTGCTCCAACTCAAAGTACCGAATTCAACAACTTCCTTGAAACTCAATTCGATTTAGCCAAAAGCACGAAGGAATTTGATCTACTGTTATGGTGGACAACTATAGCAACAGATATCCAGTACTATTACAACTAGCACGTGACGAACTCATTATCCCCGTGTCCACTGTTTCTTCAGAACAGGCATTCAACACGAGTTGACGTATAATTGAACTAAGAAGAACGTCTTTATCTCCTGAGATGGTGGAGGTATTAACATGCCATCGAGATTGGGAGCATGCTTGAATGAGGATGCAACATCAAATGGAAGACAAAGAAGTTATTTAAAATTTAATTTCACCAATTTATAAGTTGATGAGGGTTCCGGTAGTAACTAGGTCCAGGAGTGAAGACTGAAGAGTTATTGATTGCACTCTTTTTTAATTTTAAAATTTTAATTATACATGTACATGTACTTGACTATTTGTAATTCGATTGCACTCTTTTTCCCTTACAAGTTTTTATCTCACTGAGTTTTTCTTGGTAAGGTTTTTAACGAGGCAATCATGTAATACAAAAATTTGCATAATTAAATAAAATTCATTTCTTTACCTATATTTTTTTTATTTGACTTAGACTTACACACTTTTTATTAAATAATTCACAATTTCATATTTTCATATATTTCTTATTTTCTTACATCTTTAAAATTTAATCTTTTTATCTTTATTTATTCTTTGAATTATTTTATTAAATAAATTTATCTATTTTTTACATTATTAGACTAAAATAATAAATAAGATAATCAAATTACAAATACATAAGTTAGATTGTTAAAATAATATTATAAGAAATAAATTAAATACTTAAATTTAAAAAATAAAACTTTAAACTTAAAAAAAAATATAAATGAATTAACGGGCCAACCATTTAAGGCCCATCAGTCCGGCACGCGGGAAGGCACGGCACGGCACGGCATGTCGAAACGGCCCCTTGGGGCTGTGCCATGCCCCCATAATTATTATCATGTTGTACTTGGCACGGTACGGCAACATACCGTGCTGGATCGGCATAGCTCGTTTAGCCGGCCAGGCCTTAAAGGGCTGTGCCTTATTGGGCAGGGTCAGCACGAATTGACAGCATTAGTGATAATAGTAGAATTAGTAGTACTATGTAATTCAGTAAGATCATCATCAGAATTAGTTTTCTTGCTATTGTTGTGGAGATTCATATCTTTTGTTATACGAGTAGATATTCAGGCTACATACGTACGGTTTGATTTAGGGAAAAAAAATGAGAAAAAAAAAATCATCAGATTTGGCAATTGTTGCTCGAATACATGATTTCGAATATATGGTTTCATAGTAAAAAACAAAATAAATAAAAAATCATAGTTTATATAAGATTAGGCCATATAACTTTAAAATTTGAAATGCATCAAATCTTTTTAAAGAAAAATTAAATCCATGATCATTAAATTCACAATTAGATTACTTTTTAAAAAATTATTACAATAATTTGGGAAACTAAACCATTTTTAGTGAGAGATTATATAATATATAATAATAATTATGATAAACCCTAACCATACAAAGGTATGTATTGAACTCTATCAATAAACAAAAAATAAGAGGTAATTTTGTTTTTTTTTTTTTAAAAAGATAGGCGTATATTGATATATTCATGAGGGTTTTTTTTTTTTTTTTTTTTTTTTTTTTTGTTTTGTTGAGAAAAATCATATATATTGTTATTTGCTTTGACTACCATTGATGACTTATTAATCCGTACAAAGTTGGAACATAATATGTTTTTTTTTATAAATAAAATAAAATTGGGTATATTAATAATTTAAAAGGGTTTACAAATAAAATGTATTAAAATAGAACAAGTACTAATGTTAGACAACTCAAAAAAATAGCCCAAAACTCAACCCAAATGATATGGCAAATGGTTTGTTCATTAACCATATCATCCCATGATTTGTGTGGTAATGACAGTTCACTTGCCACATTATTTAGGTTGAATTTTTGGTTAATTATTTGGATTATACAATATTACTCTTAAAATAAATATATTCATTTCAATAAAGATACTATTGGCATTAGGATGGATGTTTATAGTAATGGTTTAATTTTGAAATTTTATATATGGGTGTTCTTATAAAATGGGTGTGTAAATTATATTTATCGGTGGCAATATAGGCACCCTTTATGTAATTTATTTTGTATTATTTTGGTAATAACATTTGAAACTGTTCGCAAGATGATTTTTATATATCAACCTTTTATCTTGGCGGTTTTTAAACATCAACATTTTTCGATATTGAATAACATTATCTAAAAGCGCCATTAAGACGACACTTTTAATAAACCATCAAATTTTTATAATGGTTTTTAAAAACCAGTAAATTCTTTTGATGGTTTTAAAAACCATCAAATTCTTATGTTAAATACATCACAGAGGTTCAGTGGATGAAAAAAAAAATACTATAAAAAAAGAGTCATAAACAACATTTTTCATATTTATCAGTTTTTGGTATCATAAAAATGTCCAACAACAACCCTAGCTATGACTACAACATAGAAAAAGAGTTATCAGGAAAATTACACCTAATTTCCGATGCTTTTTCTTCTGGTTCTGATTCTTTTTCGTTTTCTTCTTCTTCTTCTGAAAATGAAGATTTGAATACTCCAACTCCAATTTCAAACACTACTCCAATTGTGGAAGGCATGGACGATTCCCCGACGGATGATCAAGTCGATGGTGTTGCTAGTAGTGGTGGTGTTGTGCTGATGGCCGGTGGTGGTGGTGGTGGTGGTGGTGGTGGTGGGAGGAAGCGAGGATGGAACGGAAGGGACCTAGGGGATTCCGATAGTGGATTAAGAGGAGATCCAAAGAGGGCTAAAAATAAATGGGAACTCATTGAACCAAACCCTCAACCGAAGTGTCACATTTGTGGCGAAATCTTTGGGTCCTGGATGGCCGTTTGGGGCCATTTGGCCAAGGTCCATAAAATCGGCAAGTTCTCGATTTTCACTCCAACAGGCAAGTCCTCTCTGGACAAATAAGGTGGCACTGGTGATGTCCCTCCAAAGTAATGCTTCTTCAACATTTCCCAAGTAATAATGCTATTGTTTGTTGATGCTTAAGGTTAGAGCCTTGATCAAGAAGTAGAAGGGGGGTTTGATCGCAACAAGTCTCGTCGCTAAAGGAGGAGGAAGAAGATGGCGATCAAAATAAGGATGACAGCAGTTAGCAGCGCTGTTGTCAATTTATTGGATTTGGATCCTCTCATAATCTAAGCTTTTCCTAAACTTCAAAGAATCTAGTGACATATGTCAATTATATATTTTAATGGTCAAGATTTATTACGACGATACCACTCAACTAAACAGCTTAATTATACGTCAAGTGTTATATATCCTCTCTCTTCTTTATCTCTCTTCTTTTCTCCCAACTCAAAACCCTAACCGACTAGGTTTTTCCGTCGTCGGTTTCTCGCTGTGGCAGCGGGAGCCGGCGGCGATGTCGTCCCGGAGGGCGATCTTCTTCTTCCCCATGCTAGGCTTTCTCGATCAGAAGGGGGACGCCGGCGGCTGCTACGACGGCCCTGTCTGTCGACTGGAAGTCTCTCTCGCGTCACCGGGCGGGACGTTTTGTCCAGGCGACGATGGCAGCTGTTAGATCGGCCGATCCTCTTGGATCTGGCCAGATCTGGTGTGATTAGGCGTGAGCAGTCTCGATCGGTGGTCTTGAAGCTCGTCCGACCCCGTCCTCTCCGTCGGGACACCGCCGGCAACTTCGGCGTCCTCCTTCACTGATCTTGGTGTTTGGCTTGGTCGGTTTTATGCTTTGCGGCGACGGGCATCGGAACTGGTGGAGGTTTGATTGGTGTGGTGGTTTGGGGTTTCGATCGGGCATCTCCGACGTCTCTGCTTGGTCGGCGGCGTCCTGGTGGGTCTTCTCCGGCGGCCTGGTCTCTCCTCCGGATCGGTTTCAGCTCGTTTATTTGTGTTTCCAGTTTGTATAGTTTACTGTTTTGGTTGTAATCCCACCTCTGTGTGGGCGTTTTTCTCCCGTTGTGGGACTCTGTTCTGGGCTTGTGCTCAAATAGCTTTATTTGTGGAGTCCCAGTTATTGTTGTAACCTTGCCCTGGATCTGGTTTTCCAGATTTTCAGGTGCCCTTTCCATCAAAAAAAAAAAATGGTCAAGATTTATTTTATGTATTTTCCAATCACAATTAGACAAGTTAAAGCATTTAATGGTTAGGATCAGATATTTTTTGAAGCCCATAAACATTTTCATCATAATTTTAGAATCCCTAATTTTATTTCAAATTTGCAATCACCACCAAAATGGCAACTGCTACTCATTTTCAAAAAATAAAAAATAAATCCATGAACTCAGAACTTGGCCATCATTGTTATGCTTTTTCATATTTTCTATCTATTTTTCTCTCTCTTTCTTTCTATTCATTGAACTGGTAAATAGAATAAGATGAGTATTCTATAATAAAAATAAAAATCACTAGAGATAAGATTTTGTAAGAGTTTGAGAAGTTTTTTCCTTTTTATTTTTTTTTATTTTTTATTATAAATAGATTTGGATGAACAGTTAAAAAAAAGAGAAAGAAAAAGATGAGCATATTGAAAATTATGAAATAAATTTCAGGAGATAATAAGATTTTGTAAGAGTTTGAGAAGAGGGGGATTTTTTTTTCTTTTTAATTAGATTTGGATGAACTAATAAATAAAGGAGAAAAAGATCAGAGGATTGAAAATATTAAATAAATTTACCAATCATGTGTTGGTGTGAGTGGTTCGACGCTCTTATCCCTTAAGCAAGGTCGTGGGTTCAACTCCCCTTGTGAACGGAACTACATATATTGAGAGCACTTTACCTCTTAGTGGGCCGACCCGGTGCAAGTCCGGATTAGTCAGGGTGTGGTCTGGGCTGATTGCACCGTATGGTGGATCCGCCCCGCCCCACCCCACCCGAAAACCGGATGGTGTAAACCAAAATATATATATATATATATTAAATAAATTTCGAGATTCTAAAATTATAATGAAAATCAAATTATTTAATGGTTAACGGTTACCGAAAATCTCTGATCATGCCATTAAGATGCTTTTACTTGTCTAATTGTGATTGAAAAATACATGAATTAAATCTTGACCATTAAAATATCTAATTGACACATGTCACTAGATCCTTTAAAGATTAGGAAAAGCTTAGCTTATGAGAGGATCCAAATCCCAATTTATTAGTTCTGGGTTATCTAGTTTACTTGTTCATGTTTATTTTCTTATTGGGTTTAGATTTTGCTTTCTTACATGAAGATTCATGCATATATTTGTATGATTTCTCCTTTGTATTATTTCTATCAACAATCATTTCTGAATTTAAATTGTCTGTCCATTGAATTTTTTTTTCTTCTTGTGATTCTATGATTGGTATCTTTATCAAAAAAATTTGTTTGATCAAACACTTATACACTTTGTGACTCATTATATATGTTTTAACGAATACAATATTAGATTGTGAATTGGGGAAATGGGGGAAACATAGAAGATGAGGATACCTCCCCCCAAATGAGAGAGGGGAATGAGGATGGGGAAGGTGTTAGAGAACGGAGTGGGGAAATCAATATCCATCCTTATTTCCCCCCGATTGTCATCCCTAGTTACGAGTCATATAAGTGACTACGTCATACACCATATGCCGTGAACATGTGATCACAACCACTTAAACAGTTAATTAGAATATAAATTTACATAACAATGGCATGGTATTAGACTATTAGTAATAGGCTAATAGCTAGTGGGAGAGAAAGTGTGAAACAAGAAAAGATAAAGTTAGGAATTGGAATTTGGAATCACTTGGCAACCAACATGAATGAATCATCCTCAAAATTAGACAAGCATTTACGTACAGACAATGCCGCCGTATAGCGGCGAAAATAAAGCACCTGATGCTCATCACTCTATTTTTTATTTTCTCCATCTTATTTTTCTGTTTTATAAAAAATATCGTTCATTTAATAATATATAAATTAAAATTACATATCACCTCTTAGTAGAGAGGTAGTGCACCTCCCTTCCACAATTGTGATGGTGAGTTCGAGTCCCACCATACACATTTTACAAACATGTGTGAGAAGTTTTCTACTGATTTAATAGAGAGTAATGCTAGACTGTCCCAAATGATGTGGCATGTGAGATGTCAACATAATCTCAGTTACCATATAATAAATTAAAAATATTTATTACATCCAAAAAAATATATTTTAATAAGTTGTTATTCAATTTCAAAATATTATAAAATTTAAAATATCTTTATATTTAATTCAATATCATGTTTAATTCGGTCTAATTATATGTTTCACCAAACACAACGTAATATTAATTTAGTTTAATCATATAAATCGTTTGATTATATAATTTTGATAGAGTTTTGATGTAGTTAATTTATTAAAAATGACATATAAGTATTTTTTGGAAAAGCCTAAAATTTGAATTTTTCTTTCGGTAGACCTACGAGTTTTATGACAACTCTTTTAATCGTCCAAGAATTTTATTAGAGTGTCAATCAAACGATACAAAATAAAAAATTTGAAAATAACTCCTAAAAAAAATATAAAAAAAAAAAAAAAAAATTCCTTTTGGGTTAGTGTATGACTTTGTGTGTTGCAGTGAATTGATGAATAGTTTCTGTACGTGTTTGTATGTTTATCAAGAATGTTTGCTCTGAAAAATTAACTTTTGATGAATTGGGGTTAGTTGCAGCTAACAGGATTCATGTGCTTTTCAAGTGCCCATTAAATCATTAATCATATTGCTTTGAAACCTAATTCTCATAATTAGAGTCTAGACACGTCGTTCAATTAGCATCCACCTATTGAAAGTCAACAATTAATTCTTCTTTTAAACTATTTACAATAAATTCGAAACCACAGTCTCAAGTTAGTAATTAAATTATCATCTACGTATTGAAAGTTATCATTTAGATGGTGTGAGAAGCATACCGCATATCATTGGGTCAACATCACATTATAAGTTTTTTTTTTTTTTTTTTTTTTTTTTTGAAAAATTATAACAAACTCCGGGTTTGGAGGGTGACACACGAATCGTACACACAACCTCATGATGTAAACAGCTATAAAGGGGTCTAGAGGGGCCATGTTCCCTACAACCTCTTGAACAATTTCCTTTTAGTCCTTGTATTTTGTTTAAGTTTTTTATATTTACTTCCTATAAAATGAAAATTTTATTAGTTGATCTCCTAAACTTAATTAAATTAGAAACTCTATAGCTTCCTTTTTAGAATTCTGGATATAAGTGCGATGGGTATACCACCAAATTAACCTCGACTCTGTCAGGAGCTAGCAATTAAATAAATTGGAAAACAATTGATGCAAATAAATGGATCGTTAAAGAATGTGTGAAATGATAAGCCTACCATAAAAGCAGAGAGTAGAGAGAGCGTTTGCTTCTATAAAAGGCAAGATAAAGCTAACTACATCCATTGGAAGAATCCTTGCTCTGTTTCCAAATCAGATACATTTTTTTCAATAAATCATAAAATAAAATTAAAAAAAGCTGACCGGAGAATAGCACCAACTTGCTTCAAACTCAAACAAATGGATGATACCCTTTAAAGCCTATAACGTAATCTCTCCTTCAAGAAAACCCCCACACCCATATTAATATTCCAATTCATCACTCTCAAGTTTCACCAACACAACATTTATTTCCTTCAAAACACAAGTTTTACTTTGATGGAGGAGATGTTGTTGTTGGATGGTCTTTTCAATGGTGATACACAAGTCCAGATTCAAGCTGCTTCTCAACTTTCTAAACTCAGCAGTAGGCACAGACACAAATTGGTTGAGAGAGGGATCATTTCTCCTTTGGTTTCCATGCTTCATTCTCAAGATTACGATGCCGTTGAAGCTGCTCTCTTGTCTCTGCTCAGTCTTGCCTTTGGCAGTGAAAGGTTGGTTAGTCCATTGATCATCAGTTTTTTTTTTTTTTTTTCTTTCCTTTTTTTTATATGCAATTTGTAGTGACAGGGCTTGAACCTGGAACATTGACAGGCCGAATGAGCATTCTTATCATCGATTTTGTTTCTTTACAGGAACAAGATTCAGATTGTGAAATCTGGGGTTGTACCTGTTCTGTTAGAGCTCCTTCAATGCCAGAATGAGACTCTGATTGAACTTGCAGTAGCAGCCATGTTGATTCTGTCTTCTTGCAAGGCAAACAAGCTAGTAATTGCGTCTTCCGGGGCAATTCAAGTCCTAGTTGAGAATCTCAGTGGAGACTATGTCAGTGACAATGGTGATGATCATAATTGCAGTATTAGTATGCAAGCCAAGCTTGATGCAATTGCCACTCTCCATAATCTCTCTACTTGTCATCAGCTTATTCCATCGATTGTCTCATCTGGCGCGACGTACATGTTGCTTCAGCTAGTCCATTCTTCAGATAAATCATCAGAGCTGCCCGAGAAGGCAGTTTCGTTGCTTGAAAACGTTGTTACGTTGTCAGAAAATGCCCTTCAAGAAGTTGCTGCTACAAGTGGTGCAATCCGAGCACTGGTTGAGGGGATCGAAGAGGGCTCTCCGCAGTGCAAAGAGCATGCAGTGGCGATCCTCCTGCTCGTATGTCAAAACAGGAGAGACAAACACAGAGTTCTGATTCTAAGGGAAGGTGTAATGCCTGGGCTGCTTCAGTTGAGTGTGGATGGAACATGGAGGGCTCAAAATATGGCTAGAGAATTGTTGTTGCTTCTTAGAGATTGCACAAAGTATGGTTCGACGAGTAAACAATCGAAGAACGAGTTGATAGAGCAGATCATGGAAGAAATTGACGCGGAAGGAGAGAGAGTTTCCGGTACCACCCTGAGACTAGTTGAGGAGATGATAGCAAAACTCAGTACATGATTATCTGGTTTTGAGATCAGAGTCTGAGGCCTTCTATAGTTCTATTGCATTATTTGCATAACCGAGGTCTCTCTGTCCATGGAGTTTGAGCTTGAGTTGCACTAGTTAAAGTTTGAATTTAGCAGTTAGTGTATAACTTTTCAAGGAGGAAAAAGAATTAATGAAAAATTTGTCTTTATTCATCTGTCATTTACATGCCACACTGAAATTTCATGTCACGTGGCATATTAATCGTCATTACTAGTGTATAAATTAGTAGACATGCACACCAATCAAAAGAAATGCAGCCTTGTCTACTGTACATAATATTTTAATGATCAGAAATCAACTTGTTCATATAAACTGACAGCCAACCACCAATCATTTAAGCTCTTATCTACTATCGCCGCCTGACTCATGCCTCATGGCACAAAAAAACAGCAAACATTTATATGTAGGCAATAAACAAACAAAAATATGGCAGGGCAGTAAATTATGCGAGCACTCTAGTCATAAAAACAGAGTATTTGCCAAAAATCTATTGAAAACAACATTAACAAATTTGTGAAGAAACCAACAGATGAAAAGGGATGGGGTCATGCTTCATTCATCCTTGAACGAACCTGCTAAAATTAGGTATTTCTTCCCCATCCGCTTAAAAATAACATATACGTATCCTTCTCCTAAAGAAATATGAGGTTCAGAGCATTATTTCATCAAAACTATTCTGTTTGCCTACTTAAGATGAGGGTTCACTCACACACCCACAAGCAAACAGTTATGCATGGTACAGGGCATATTTCAGCCTGACCTCCTATAAACGGTATAAGCTACGGCAACAGTGGCCACTGCTCCGATCACAGCAACACCTGTAAGGACATCCCTTTGCTCCAATGATGCTATCCAGCCTGACAATCCACAAGTCCCCTTGGGTTCTTTCAGTTTCTTTTCTGCAGTTGCATCTGAACTTCCATCCTGGCAGCATGAAACGCCATTTGCACCCTGGCAACATCCACCAACAATTTCCTTGTTGACTTGACCATTGCTCTCTTCATGTTTCTTTCTTTTCTTCTCCTTCTTCCCATTTGGAAGCTTCTCTGCATCCCCTTTTGCACCTTCTTCAGGAGCTGCCCCCATTTGGCCTCTGCAGATGGTTATTGTTAATTTTATGTTAAGTCAATGGTATAAAAATACTACCTACTTGTTCAGAAAATAAAGCAACACATTGCAAATTACAGTTGAATACGTGGAAGCAAATACCAACCCTTCAAGTTCACCACATGCAAATCAACAAAATAGTATATCAAGAGTGAAGACTACAAGGCCTATGATATTATCGAATTTCTATTTTGTGGAAACAAGAGTAAAGCATCATTTGCCATTAAAATGTTGAGCAGGTTGAGTGGGGATACATATGCTACAAACCACTACAATTTCTTTTAAATAATAATCATAAAAAAAAAGAAAAAAAGAAAATAAATAAGTGCCAAAGAGCAAAGAATGATTGATGATAAAGAAGAAACATATATAAACAACCACATTATCTTAACAATCAATGCCAAGAAACAAGAATAGAGACTACAGAAACAAGAGAATAAGATAAACAGCAAAATACACAAAGGGGAAACTAGATAGACTTCCATCTGTTTAGCATCTTAACAGATTTATTCTTTAGAACTTAATGACACAAATAGTAAGTTACCAGAATCAGAGATTCTGAATCCTTCCTTACATGCTATATTAACTAATTCAATTTATTCAACTTTTAAACCAACAAAATTAGATAATGTCCACTTAGAAAACCAAAAGGGCTTAATTGTGTAAGTTTGTAACACGATTTAAAAAGCAGCACGTCATTCTGGTACTAATTTACAGATGTAAAAGTATCACCAGCATTGAAAAAAAGGAATTTCATATATAAACAGGCAAGGCATAGCACAGACCTCCAAAGCCGTTCTATTATCTCTCCTTTTGCAATATGCTGGTCGAGCAATGCAGGCACATCACTTGGAGTAACATAACCATACCTGCATTCAAACACAAAGAGCTATTCAATAATGCAAACAACCCGGATGATATAGATTTTCCAACTATTGTATACTATAACAGGAAGGGAGGGGACTGAATATAAACATCATACCAATGGCCCATAGTTTTTCCTTCAGAATCAGGACTGTAGATGATCAAATTGCCGGCATACTTGTGTCCCCCGACATGAGAGCATGGGCTGACAAAGATCTGATCCTTGAGTCCTCGAGACTCAATCTCCTCATTGAGCTTGTCCATAAGAGCTGGACCGCAGACACCGCATCTCTTATCCCGACTACCATGAGCGCAAACAAACACATGAGAACCAGTAAACACCTCCTGCACTCCAGAAGCCCATGGTTTTCCATTCACAAGCACATCATCAACAAATCCATCTACATCTGAGTCCTTCAAACCCCTTCAATTTAAAAAAAAAAAAAAATTCAAACAATTACATCTATCCTATAATTTCCCGAACAACAGCACAAGTCATATATAAATATCAAAATAAGCAATTTAATGAACCAAAAAAAAAAGAAAAAAAAAAGCAAGAAAGAAAGCTGGAAACTGACTTGTATTTGATCATTTCAGGGAAAATCAACACATCTCCATCAGTCTCATCGCCTCCACCACATATCGTCATTTTCGTCTAAAAATCACAACAGTTAACGAAATAATAGCAACATTAATTAAAAATTTAGAAAACAGAAAGGAAATCACATGTAAGAAAAACGTACCTTGACAGTGATGTCGTTTTTGCGGTTTTTGAGAGCGGAGGAGAGGAGTTTGGGGAGGAGATCGGTTTCTGAGTCCTCGACACGTGGGAGCCAATCATCGGGACCTTTGAAGGAGAGGAACACGTGGCGGTCGTAGGGATCGACGGTTCCCGCGAGATTGGTCTTGTACATCTCATCTCGATTGAACCCGAACTTGTCGTCGTCTTGGACGGAGGTGGTCGTCGTCGTCGACATGTTTGCTACTAGGGTTCGAGAGTGACGAGAAGGAAGAGAGAATGAGAGAGACTTTGTTGATGGACGAGAGTGAGTCGCTGATAATATCAGAACATGAGCCTGAAAGCGGGAGGTGGGGTGCGCAATGCGCATTAGGAGATGGTTTTTGGACGGTGAGGATCGTGCCTGCGTGTTAGAGCTGAGGAGAGATTATTTAAAACGCGGAGGGTGGGTGGGTGGTGTGTACGCGCTTTACGAAGAGTGACGGAAGAAACGGTTAGGTGTGGAGATTTTGAATTGTGATTTTTGGGTTAACGTTTCTAATTGTGCGTTTAACAAATTAGTATTGTTAAATCATTGTGCCAATACTATAATTTAAAAATATATTCCAATGCAATGCTAAAAGCTGTGTTAAATTTGGCACAATGTATTGCATATGTCAAATTAGGTACAGCAATAAATGCAGCCGTATTTGTTAACTTTTTAATTTTAAATAATAAAAATTTAACAAATTTGGTATGGAAAATTGAGATCGAAACAATTCTAACAAAATATTCAATGCATTCATTGAATGAATTGGTTGACTTTTATAATTTTAAATAATTAAAAAGTAAAAAATAGTATATCAAATAGAATTTTGTATTGGAGTACAATGTTAAAATGATGTGCTAAATATATCATTTCACACTATTTTATGCCAAATTTAGCATTGACATTGGCATATGCATTGGAGATGGTTTTACTTTTACAAATTTATCAAATTGTTCCTAAATTTTTAAAAGTTGTACAATTTTTTTTTTTTTTACAATATATATTAATTCGGGACCAGGTATTTTTTTTTTAAAGCTTTCGCCATTGATAGGATTCGAGTCACTAACCTGGGAGTCATTTGCCCAAGCCCCAAACTCGTTCATCTATCAGCTAAGCTACAAAAATCGTACAATTTTCATTCTTCAACTAAATTTCACTTAGACAACCATAACAGTTAAATATTATTTTATATTCCTTCAAAAAAAAAATATTATTTTATATGAAAGTAAAAAAAAATAGTCTTTAAAATTTAAATAAGTTTAAAAAAAAAGAAAAAGACTCACCTCTAGCACAACTCTTCATTGTCGGGTGAAATCCTAGTAGAGTAGTAGCTAGAGGAGATCAAATCTCCTATAATCTCCTCTAGGGATGGGACTGGGGGCCCAATGGGGCGGGGGAGGGTCCCCCCACCCCCACCCCCACCCCCACCCCCACCCCCACCCCCATTCCTAAAACCTGCTCCTACCCCCGCCCCTAAACCCCATTTGGGGGTACTGGGGATGGGGGTGTTTAGGGGGAGGTTCCCCTGTCCCCACCCCCGTCCCCCGTCCCCCATTTCTCCTATTTTTCCCATTTCTAATCCTAAAATTTTTTGATCCGAAATCCGGAATTTAAAATTTAGACTTCAGAATTCGATCAGACCAAACTTTTGTTTCACCCTGTTTCAATATCTAATCCAATAATTAACAAAACATACAATCTAAAATCTATAATTGATTTAATTTAATACAAATAACTATAATAATATGGTATTAGTGTATTACATATAAAAGTCTAAACAAATTTAACCGTGCAGAGAATAATCAAGTATATAAGTAATTGACTAATAGAGTTAGAGTTTTTTTTTTTTTTTTTTTAAAGAAAATAAAATTTTATATATATGGGGGAATTGGGGCCCCACCCCACCCCACCCCCACCCCCACCCCCACCCCCATTTAGGTTTTGGGGGCAAAATTTGCCCCCAAATGGGGGCGGGGCCCTGTGGGGGAAATTCCCATCCCTAAATTACCCACCCAACACCAAATCTCCTATAATCTCCTTCCCCAACAACCCCCCACCCCCCCATTGAAGGAGGTCGTAAACTCGTCGAAGCCAACTCCGCCTGTTGCAAAGGCTGACTTTTTTTTTCTTTTTTTTTAATTTTAAAATAAATATATTTATTAACTTTTCTTCCTTTCTTAGGTTTTTTTTTATTTTTTATTTTACTTTATTTTAAGAAATAGTTTTTTTCTTTATAATTATTTACTCATATATTTTTGTTTTGTTTTCTAATTTTTATTTTGTTTGTTTAGTTTTGATGTTTATTTGATTTTACTAGGTTAAAGAAAAAAAAAATTGCATTCGATAGTAAGCAAGTTGGAGGATGGAAATGGTATAATTTGAAAAATCAATGATCAATTTGGTCACTTTTATAAAATCATAATATATGTCGGGATCGTAAAATACGTATGTTGAGACTCGAACTCTTCACCACTACCGTGGAAGGGAGGTGCACTACCATCTCTGCTATTTTGATAGTTAATTAACAAATGTGATAGTTAATTTGATAAACCATGTAAGTTGCGATTTTATTTGGTCAATAAATATATAAGACTATTGTTAAAAAAATAAATAAATAAAAATTGGACGCAACATTAATTAAAATAAAAATTATATATATTATATAATAAGTAAAAAGAATAATATTATTTTCAAGCATAGACTGATCCCTAAATTAGTACCGTGGTCGATAGTGCACTGAGTCTGTCTTTTTCGAATTCCGCTTACATTGGAGGCTTGGAGCAAAAGCAATAAGAAACTTCGTACACGCGAGTGTTAAGACTGTGAGCCCCACCCAAAGATACCACATAACCCCTCTCGATTCCGAGCGCGTGAACCTTACATCCCAAAAATTTCATTGTTATAACTTTGAAAAATAATTGGAAGAAATTGAATTAAATAAGTTAGATGAAGTCTAAATGGACCTCCTTTCAAAAAAACAAAAAGTCTAAATGGACCTTAGTCTTACTTGTCTCTAACCAACAGTCACACCCACCCGGTCCCCACCCAAATTATGGTTTCAGTCAAATCCTATTCACTTGGAACTATAATACGGCGACTCGAACCTATTGTCAAATTGGATAAACACTTTTCTCATATAACCATATTGGGCGGTGGTCAATTATTTTTCGATTACAAAATTAATACTAGACTTCTCAACTTATATTTTAATTTATGTATCAATTTGTTAGAGATGTTATGTTTACTGGTTGACATATTACAAATGAAATAATATTGTAATACATGAAAATTAAATACATATCGAGCATTACTTGTGTTGTAATTATATTTGATTAATAAAATTTGGTGATAAAATGATGTTGGTTTAATGGTATGTTTCTCACATTTATACCATTAAGGTTATGAGTTTGAGTCGTGTACTCGTGTCTCCCTCTTCAAACCCTAAATTAATTGTAATAACTCAAAATAAAACCTGATAAACATTTTATAAGTATGTGTAGGGGAGTGCACATATAATACTTGATCTCGACACATCCCAATAAATCTCCAACCTTTTCTATACTAGATTTAAAATAAAATTAAAAAAAAAATATTATTAAAGGAGAAGGAGCGAGTGCAGATGAGTTATGTGAATGGTCGCGTGTAGGAAAGGCAATCCCCATGCCGATTGCTGACGGGAGCTCTTACGAATAAACAATAGTTAATGGTGGGTCCTACAAGTGTATTTGTTTTACAAATCGGAACCAAAAGAAAAAGATAGTACAGAATCACACTTCCTACGTTGGAATTTTGTACAACATATAAATATTTTTTAATCAAGAAAACATTGCACAAACTTCCCTGATTTTAGTCTATATTACATATAACGGCAAATTTTGTTATAATTTCATAAATATCCCTAAAATTCGTTAATTAACATTTGACTAACTGATCCAACGTTAAAAATGTCCTTCAAAACAATTAATAATTAAAACTATAGAAAAATATGAAACAACTCCAACATTTCTAAAAACTATTTGGTTCGATATATATATATTTTTAAGTAACAAATCTCATTCAAAGCAAGAACTAGCCAAAAAAAAAAAAAAAAAAAAGACAAATCATCTTCGACCATAATAGAAGCAGGGTAGTCCTCAATCCAAACCAACCCATCTTCAAGCTTTGCCGCCACCTTTGATAGACCATGAGCCGTTTTGTTGGCTGATCTAAGAGCATAAAGAATCAATTGAATGGATAACTCATAAATGGTATCATAGATTTGAGAGACAATAAGATGTATCTCATCTAAGTTAGAAGTTTTTGGACTATAGAAGCTCCACCACCATAGCAACATCTAGGAATATATGTTATTGTTTTTACAACGTGGTTTTCTTTCGAGGAAGAAAAGAGACATGAAATCTAGTTGAATGGCACTTTGGTTATTTCTCAAGTCAGGATCATTCAAATGTAAAATCTAACAATAATCTACGCATGTTAAGGGATGTTTGTGCAATTATAACAAAAATCGCAACTGCTTGGAGGACTTTGTGCAATTTTCCCTTGAATCAAGTCATTAATCATTATAAAGATAGTCTTATTAGGATTAGGTCAAATGATGTAATAACAGCATCTTATTCAAGTGAAGAAACGAAGAATGATCCATACCATTCCGTTCCGTGAAGGTTTCTATTAAGTGACATAATTCTTTAGACTTTAATATTTTATTTTTCTTCATTGACTGGAATTTGGAATTCATTCATTTTCAACTAATTGGACATTTGGACGTTTAGATATATTTCTTAGTGATGATTGAGGATAGACTAATAGGACAACTAAATTGAACTTGAATCAAATTTGGGTCCACTACTCTAACAACAAGTCAAGAGCCCATACACAACAAGTCAAGAGATGTAGTTCAGGATATCCGTTTAAATTAAAATTTAATATTATATGGTATTATATGAGTGGGTTGTAATGATGTATATCTGTAGGAAAGAAAATAATCTTATAGTGCGTTTAGTAATTGGGAATGAAAATGAAAATATAATTAAATTTAACGGGAAAAGAAATCAAGGAATGGGGTAAGATGAGATTGGCCAATGGTATGCTCCTCGCACTACACCATTGAGATTGGACTATAGTTTTGAAAATAAATTTATCAAAAAAAAAAAAAAAAAAACTTTGTTTAAATTTGTTTTTGGTGAGAAGAGGAGAGGAAATATTTTAGGCTTTATATTGTGACGAGCCCATATTTCTTTTAAGTTGGAGGTCTATACAACATTCGATATTGGGCTGGAGGCCCATTTTTTGTTCATGAAATTGTCTATCATAATTTATAGCAGTTTATTAATTATTTAATGAATATATGATAATTATAAATGTTCAAGTCAGTACACACTGATATAACTTCATCAATGCGTTGGATGTGGACCATTAGATTTACATATTTTGACTCAAAGTGTATGCACTTGTCAACGTTTCTTCATAATTCAGTAGTCTACATGCATTGGCAATGCGCACTGACCAGAATGGGACCGATATAATAATACTGTACATAATTCAAAAAAGAAAAAAATAGAAACATGTCGACATGGGAAGAGAGTGAATTAAGAGAGTATATCTAGCATTCCTCAAAAAAATAATGACTGTTACTGTTACAAATTGAAATGAAGATATCTTTCAACATTAAAGACTGTACTTTCAGGTGCTAAAAATTAACAAAAGGCAATAGTTTTTTACAAGGAAGAATGATCAGAGACTGCATCCTCATTTCAATGCATTTACATTTCCTCAGAGCTGTTTATCTTATCATCATACATTTCAAAGAAGCAGTTACATGTGCTTATCAACAGAAAGTTCAGATTGGTAAAAAAACCTCTTTGCAATGGAAAGAATCCATTGAAGCACAAGTACAATTGAGGTGACAGAAATTCTGGCTAAGAAGAAAAATAAAAGACAGTCACAAAAATCAAAAGAAATCGATCTCTAAATAATTACCTGAAGGCTTCACATCTACACCAGGGACCTTATTGTTAGTTGTTGGTGCTTTTGGCACATCGTTTCTCCCAGGAAGGTCCATCGTGGCTTGTTTTGGCGGCACCTCTGGTGGGGTTGTACAACGAATGAGTGCCCAGTTTATACTTTGAAAGAATGGGTGCCGCTTGACTTCAGTAGCCCCACGCCTATAAGCAAGGCGATGCTGTGGCTCTTTTACAAGTAAACCTCTGATCAAGTCCCTAGCAGCGAAGCTCACTGAGGGTGTCTCTGGAAATCTTAATGGCTGCCCTACTACATTAAAAAGAGTTGCACGGTTCCCTGCTCCCTTGAATGGAGTTTTACCAAATAAAAGCTCGTAGAGAAAGATCCCTAATGTCCACCAGTCTACAGCACTTCCATGGCCTTCTCCTTTAATGATTTCAGGTGCCAAATACTCATGTGTACCAACGAAGGACATTGATCGAGCACTTGTGGGTTCAGCAATGAGCTCTGGGAGAGGGCTCACTTGATTATACACATCATTCTTTTGTTTGGTCTTCTTTTCTTTCTTCGGCTTGCCTGTAAAGAAGCGTGGTGCAAAGCATGCAGGTTGGATGCAATCTGGTTGTATTACACAAGTTGGTTCGATGCATGAAGGTTGAGCACAGTATGATGAATTCTTTGTCTCCAAGCTGGAGTTCGAGGATTTGACCAGTGTTGGGCAGACAGCACATCTTAGGGAGAGGTCGAAATCAGAAAGCATTATATGCCCATCCTCCCTCACCAAGACATTCTCTGGTTTAAGGTCCCTGTAGATGATACCAAGCATGTGCAGATACTCCATAGCAAGAAGAACTTCTGCCACATAAAACCTGCAGAGTCAAAGAGGAATTATTGCAAACAATAATGGTAACAGTTACTACAAGCCCACCTTAAGATTTAAGAAACCATTTTGAAACTAGTTTGAAAGATAATCAGGGTTTTACATCAATATCAGACTCATGTAGTAATGCCAATCTGAAAAGGAGTAACAACAGGACATGCTTTTAAGCTACATTAATTTCATTCTTCATATGTTTACTGTCCTAAAATATAAAAATTTAAGTAATACGGGAACAAAAAAGGTAATTCATTTACACAAAAAGAAAAGGAAAATAAAGTACAAATAAATTTGAGTTTTCAGACCATTCAAGTGTATACAGGAAGTTAATTCAAACTATCAAGTTCTAGAACCAGTTTATCAAGAATACATTGATTTAACCATTAGAACAGATAACAAAAAGGAGCGGAAAAGGAGAAAATAATTCCAAACCTGGCAGCGTGTTCAGTAAAATACTTCCCCGGCTGTCTTTGCCTAGCCGCATGCAAATCTCCCCCAGGGCAAAACTCCATCACCAAACAAGAGAACTTCTCTGTCTCAAAATGTGAATACAAAGTGGGTAGGAATGGATGATCCAGAGATTGTAGTATTTCTCTCTCCGTCTGAGCTCTCAGAAGCTTCTTCCGACTTGCCAAAGCAGTTTTATCCATAACCTTCATGGCAAAGTAACTTTTAGTGCCCATCAACTCTGATAGATATACACTGCCTATATCTCCACAACCTAGTCGTCTCAACAATTTGAAGTGATTCAAACCCAAATCACCCCCACGAGATCGAACAACTTGAATTGCTTCCCATCTTGTGTCATTTGCCTTATGAGGCTTGTAATGTGCACTGCTAAAACTACTAGAGCTGCTTTCATCACTAACATCACTGCCAGTGCTGCCTCTACAGATGCTTGTCTTCCTGCTCTCAACAAAATCACAGGATTGACTAACTTCGCCACTTTCAGCAGACTTCCCAAGGCTACTTGTGCATTCACTGACTTCTGTGTTGGTGAAACTTTGCTTGGCCTCTGTATACAATGTGGCTGTTGTGTACATACTGTTTGAAGGACTCGGACAAAAGCTTACAGCTGATTGAGAATTCTCCGATTGCCCAACACCTCCTTTACATGGTTCAGAGACCATATTTTCAGATTCCAGCGAACTGCTTGAATTACTATCCTCAGGATCATTAACAGATCTGCTTTCCACCTTCAAAACCCTTTTCTGAGAAGAAGTTTCCACTGTTTTATCAGGAACATTAATCGTGCCCATATATTCGAGTTTCCCTCTATTCACATCATAGAACTGTTTTGCCATTTTGTGCGATTCTTCATGCTTCTTATTATCATGAGCCATTTTGGTTACCTTCATCTGATTGATTACAGAACCATTTACACCGCCGGAGACTGACTTCAGGTCATGATTTTGAACAGTACCATTCGATGCGGGGAAAACCCCTATGTTCCTAAACTGTTTCGGAGATGGTGGTTGGGAGGAGCGAGGGGTACTGGATACGGAAGCAGGCTTTTTCCCTACTAATGATGCTGAATTTTGAGTCTTCGATGAAGAATTCACACCATTAGCAAGTGACTCCATTTTAAAAACTCAAAACCAGCGCTGCACACCAGAAATCTATGTAAGCACAGCGATCATCTTTAAACAAAGTAATAATAAGATTATAACCCCCTATGAAAAAGCCATTAATAGCAGATTTTTCAACTTAAATGACTTTCTAAAAATACAAATGAATTTGAATTTACAATGCAAAATCAAAACAAAAGAAAATCCATGCCGATTCTACAAAATCCCATTAGAGATACAATCACCAAAAATACATACAATTAAGTATTACTGAACACCAAGATCACGGAGAAAACAAGGTATCATTAGCTGACCCGAAAATCAAGATAAAAAACCGTAATTGACAATCAATAAATAGAAACTTCTAAAATATTCAACTCTTTAAGCATAAAAGATCCCAATCATCTAATTAAATCCCAAAAAAATCTCTTCACTTTCTAAATTTAAAGCAACCACCATAAATTAGCTCATCAAGAACCCAAATTGGTCAGTTTGGTTGCCTAGAAAATGCAAGGAAAACAAAAAAGAAACTTAAAAAGAACACCAAACCCAACTTTATTTTCTTTGCATAAAACTCTGAAGCAACCGCAATAGCACAGAAAAAGCAACAACAACAAAAAAAAAGAAGGGAAGCTTGCCTTTAAACACAAACCCATATAGCTTAAAATAAAAACAAGCAACTAAAAAGAAGTAAAACAAAAAAGAAAAGCAAAGAGTACCTGATCATAGAAGAGACAGAGCAATGCAGAGGAAGCAATAATCTGTAATGAAGTGCAAAGATAGTGAATGAGGCCCCTGGAACAGATAAAAAGAAAGAAGAAGAAGAAGAAGAGGCCTCACGAGAGAGAAAGTGAAGCGACTTTGGTTTTGGAACTTGGAGTCACAGTCTGTTTGTGTAGCTCTGAAGAGGTCTTCAGATCCGATCGAAACAAGAAAGCAAGAGAGAGATGGAGAGAGAGAGAGAGAGAGAGAGAGTGAATAATGATAATAATAAGAGTTAGTTTTTTGGTATGTGAAAAGTGGTTTCTGTTATTTTTTCGTCGTTTTATGAAGGTGGTGTTTAATTGTTGTAATGGGGATGTTTTATGTTTAACAGAAAAACAAAAGCCGACTTCCCAAGCAAAGCATACTCCGCTTAAACACACTTTCTTGTTCTTTGTTTTTGTAAATTATTTCCAAATATTGGATAACTTCGTTTTAGTCCCTAACAAATTTAGAAACATCTATTTTTATTTTTATTTTTTACTTACCTTTGTATTTTTCGTAAAATGAACGTCTAGATTTTGAAAAATGACTCATTTTGGTCTTTTTGTTGGTCAAACTTAACCATCTCAGGGGTATTTTGGTTTTACCACATGTCCATTCTTGATAATTTAAAAAAAAAAAATTAATCGAACTATGGAAATCAAATTAGAAAATAAAAACATAATTAAAAAAATGGAAAACTAAAAGGAAGAAAAAAAGTTAGATTGATTTCCAATCTTGATGGACGATGGAGATCCCTACCTTTTTTTATTTTTTATTTTAAATGATTTAATCTCCACCATCCATCATTCCATTTTTCTTGAAGTTTTTTTTTACTAATTTTTTAAATTCGATCTCAACCGTCAATCTTGGACAGTGGATATATTTTTTATTTTATTTTTATTTTTGTTTTAATTTGGGTTAAACTTCATGGTCAAAACCCTAACTGTAGGGGATGTAAATATCAGTTTTTGATACAATTGATTCTGTGTGTAAAAAACCAAACCTTGGGGATGTATGGTGTTATTGGTTCTTTATTTATTTTAAAATTATTTATTTATTTAATTCATTCACTCATCATAAAGCGGGCGCCCCCCTCACTCTTTGGCAATTATTGTACATCTCTTTTTCTTAATTTCCATGCATTATCCTTTGCCAAGTTACACTTTATGTCCGTAAGCTTTTTCTTAATTAAAATATTAAATCAATATAAATGGTTTGTGCGTCTAATAATATATGTATTAAAAAAACTATAAATTATAATAATGACTAAATTAATTATAAATAAGAATTTAAATCAATAATACCTAACTTATATACTAGAAGCAAATCAAAAAATAATATTGACGAAGGTTTTCTTTACACGAGCTACAATTTTATTAAATATTAATATTTATCATAAAAAAAAATATTGTAATTAATTCAGGGTTTGAAAGAATGTGACACGATTAGAATCCACAACTTTAATGGTGTATGAGTAAGTGGTAGGTATAAGCATAAATGTATAACATTAGACCAACCTCGTATCATCAAATGTTAATAATTTCTAAATATAAAATTTTGTTTTTTTTTTTTCACATTAATAGTTTATAAAAACATCCATTAGGGGCAAAATAGAGAAAGCATAACCTCTTAATTCCATCTCCACCATCCAATGTGGAGTGCCCTCAACACATAATTTATTGTCTAATTTAATTCTGTGGTTTGGACTTTGGACAAAAGTACAAAGTATCAAAGTAGAATCATCCATTTATGTATTGAGTAGAGTTTTATAAAATCATCAACTGTGATGTAGTATACGTGACCGCCAAAATTTAATTGTTTCTACAAGCAACTCTCCCTTCAATGCACTTTCTCATTGGCAAGTGCAAAGCAACCAGATTCACGGAGGATAATTTGGAATTTTCACTTATTTATTTATTTATTTTTTTAATTTTTAATAATGCTTGATACTAATCAGTCAGTACCTAAAATACTGACCCTATCGATTGGAGTGCAGTACGTGGTCTTTTTTTCTTTTACCTTTTACATTTATATCACAGATTGAGCCATGTAATACACTCTCATTGGTGGGGTCAATATTTTAGGTATTGACTAGTCAATACCCAATGTCACGTGCTATACTCTTATTGATGGGGTCAGTATTTTGATACTTACTGACCGGTTAATATCCAAGCATTATTCTTTTATATATATATACAGATTTTCTATTATCAGTTCATCATGACAATAAATATATCAGGACGAAGAATGTGGACTACTAGATTTATATACTTTGGCTCAAAGTGTATGTACTTGTCAAAACTTCTCCATAATTTGTGGTCCACATTCTTCGTAAAAAGTGTTTATAATTTTAAGGGTGAAAATAATAATTTTCATTGTAATAATAAAATTAATAGTAATCACATGGGGTTAATTAACTTCATTCGCGGAATCGCGGGACCAAGGAGGGAGCGAGCCCTCACATGCGTGCACGTGATAACCTCAACATTTGCACGTGGATGGCTGTCATGCTCTCTATGTTGATCTTCTGTGTCCCACAGACTACAGTCCTAGTGTATGTGTATCTATCCGATCAATAAAATCATACCATCCGATATGAAAATATATTTACTTAGTTATTTATGTCATGAAACATGATATTATTAGATAGAATACATGAATTAGGATGGATAGAAGATTCTTTGCTCACTTTTACTTTAATTGTCTAAGGAGCATCTTATTTCCGATTTAGTTACCGTATGTTTAATTACGAGCATCAGTTTTTATTTTTATTTTTATTTTTTTTACAGTTTTGAGTTTATAATTAATATGGATCTAATTTAACCAAAAAAAATAAATTTAAATATATTTCATCATCTCCAATGTAATTATTTAAAGAAAATATACATTCACTTTATGATCGATCATCAAAAAACATTTTCATCATTCTCTCTCGTATTTTATTTTGCGATTATAATTTTAAATAACCAAGAAAGAGCTGTAATAATTTGGATGGAAAATAGTGATAAATGCTTATTAGGATTTCAAAGAGAGTAAAACTCATCTCCATAATCTTTAAAAAATAAAAATAATAAAAATAATAAAAAAAATTGCTCGATATTTAGATTGAATATTTACACATTTGTATTGAATAGGTTTTTTTTTTTTACCTCATTATCTATATGTAGCAATTCTTTTTACTCATATGTATATAACATAGTAAATGCTCTAAATTATATATTTTCCAAACTTTTTATTTTTGTAAAGAGTTAGATCGGAATCCAATAATTAATAACTTCTCATGTATTCATAATGATATAGTATAATCTCTATAAATTAATAACATTTTGACCATATTTATGGAGATCAAGAACATTACTAGGAATTTTCCCAATGACAAAATTAACGGTGATACAAGTTTGAAAACATTCAAAACCCCCAACAAATATTAAATTTGTTACGAAAAATTAGGGATGAGATTTATCTACAGACGTATTTTTCCAGGGTTGTGTGGATGCGGAGCAGCCATGTGGGGCCAGACTTGCCACGCTGGCAGGATTCAGTACGTGTACTTAGAGGTTTAGATGGGACCCACTAAACTTTTTTAGGGTAATGTAGGGTAGATAATAGGCATACGGTAATGAGTAGTCCCACTCCCTCCCTTCCCTTGAAGATGAGATGATTTTGGTGCAATCATGTGGGTCCACACCACAAGTTTTATTCTGATCTGACGGTGATAAAGCGGGTAAGTAATAGGAGGCAGTCTCGAGTTGGCATACGTGTAATGATTTGAGTGGAAATGGGAAAGTGTCTAAAGTTGTGGGACCAGTGTCTGTCCACCACCAATCACATAAAACATGTTTAAACAATCATTTTCAGTGTGCAATGTATTCAATCATTCTCTCCAACTAACCATGATTGTTGGCTGTTATCTTATGCACACTAATCACTTTATTTATTTATTAATTTTTAACAATTACAACTAATTCGGGTTATAGGGTAGAGGAACATAACTCGAACTCATAACCTCGATAACGTAGGTGTGAGGAATATACCGACCAACCTCATATATCATATCGTCTAATCACTTTAACTAGACCACACTAAATGTTATTCGATAATGTCCATACAAATTATTCGATTATTACCATTTTCAATTATTATCATTTTTTCCGGACTATGAGACCTTATACCATGCCAAGCAGTCTAGGCGTGTACAATTCGATCTTCTTAATATTCAATGCAATACAATCCAAAACAAAAGGTAAAGATTAAGACAGTACTGATTAGATAAGAACTGAATATATGAAATCAATTATTCATAGAATGATAACGAAGGTAACGTAAGATACAAGTCTTAATATGAAGTGGAAAGGAAACCACTAGGCTTTAATGTGAGTTACTATCTATTAATGGGTTGGTTTGTGCACTAAAAATGATTAGGGACAGATCTCAACAAAGACAAGCTTGTGGTTGTGGATAAGTGATGTCTCTCAAGCCAGGTGCAGAGACAGTGAGTGTTAGGCAGTGATGACCGGTGGGTGGGGTGCAAGCTTCATGTTCATGAGCTGATTATTCACCAATTCAGATATATATACAGATTTTCTATTATCAGTTTATCTTGACAATAAATATATCAGGACGAAGAATGTTGACCATTAGATTTACATACTTTGACTCAAAGTGTATACACTTGTCAAAACATCTCCATACTCTGGTCCACATTCTTCGTCCTGATATATTTATTGTCAGGACGAATTGACAATAAAAAGACTATATATATATATATATATATATATATATATATATATATATACATAAATGCATTTATATTCAGAAACTAGAAGATCAATCACAGAATATAAAGTTAACATATTAAGATACACATTCAACAATAGGTTTCGTCTACGATCTGGTGATAGATATATAAGATAGTAAGATACCGACTCTTCTTAATTCTGTTTTCTGTACATGAACATGAACAGTTTAATTACTTTCCGACAGTAATGATTCCAAAACACGGACTAATACGCTACTTCTTATAGAATGAATGTATGTAGGTGAATTCGACATATCTAAGATTGTTCTAACAAGTTTTCCAGGTATAAATTCAAGATGTATCTTCCGGTGGAGAGCACATCGAGTCTCTTATCACTAGGTTCATACTTCCCTTTCCGAAGCTGATATCGATGAGTCACAGCTCTGATAGTATAAGTTTGGCCTTCAATTGTCACACTCTCCCCACATTGCAAGTTCTGCTACAGAACGATAACAGCAGACAGCGAAACAAACAAACATACCCCATTAGCAATATCATGTTATGCTGTTTCTACATTGACAAGTTAAGTTGGGGTCCTACTGATCCTAAAGAATCAATCTACAGAGTAATATTGACAACATGACAGGTAATCCATAAAATTTTGCGAAGAAGTTTCTGCTTTCGAAACTCAGGTGGAATCATAAATCAAAAAGGTTTGACAGTTGAATGCTTCTAAATTTACAACTTCAACAGGGACCATCTGTCTTCACAATTCACATCATAAAGTTCTATTATAGAGACAGTGATTTCAACATTGAAGTGTTTAAACAGAAAGAAAGAAAGGAACCAACTTGTGTTAGTGGCTTCATTCATAATTTGATCCGAAAACAATAATGTCCCGTTATCTTCTACATCCAATAAAAAACATGTTGTCTCCAATTATTTCAGCAACTTGACAGCAGCTTTGTAAACTAGCAAGCAAAAAGCATGTTGCGGACTTGATCATTTTCTATGTCACAATCTATAAATGAGATTTCACTCAAAGTTAGCACCGCCCTTCTCTTGAGTAGAGCTTTCTAGAATGAAAAACTGATCCTTCAATTCAACCTTAAATTTTGAAGACTTATCGCTATCTCTATCCTTGGACCTTAATGGTCTAAACTTGTTACATTTCTTAAGTAAACCATAGACGAGGGGATGAGTTTGGCTCTACGAGACTAGAATACACATTGAATACTCAACCGACCAACCATTTCTGGGTATTAATTAGTTGCAACAGGGAAGCTCTCAATCTCTACATTTTCCCAATTCATAACTTATAAAAAGGCAATGGTTTGGACACCTAAATTACTACAATATTGTTCATGCTGCAATGCAATGAATTCATAAACAAAGATATTAGATAGAGTTAATAAAACAAGAATGAAATTGAGTGAGTACTTACGGAAGAGAAGCAGCGAACGCCGAGGCTCTTGGGTGGAGGTGTAATTTCGATGACTTTGTAAGGCTGAATCTCTTTCTCCTTCTTTCTGCATATTATTTGAGTCTGCCAACGAGAGTAACAGCCATCAATCAATTTCTGCAAATCATATTATTATTAATTTAATTGGGAAAAAGTTGATACCTTGTGATAAGTGGCCAGATTTGATGCCACCATCGCCATTTCCGATTCTTTCTCTATCCTCTGATATCGATTTCAGATAAAATATTATTACTTTTTAAACCTTGGTGGGGGGTGGGAGTGGAGATATTTTGAGACTCGTGTTGTGTGGTTCTTACTTCTTACATGACAAGGTTTTCTTGCTTTGTCTCATTCTCTCTTTTCTTATTGCTTGTCATCAAAATTGAATCACAACCCACTGCTATCTTTAATCTAGGGAAGGAAACATCACTTGTTTTAGCTTTTTTTTTTTTTTTTTTTATACCACATGCGGTGAACAGATATTACCGAGCTGAATGAACAATTGAACACCCCCAGAGACGTAGCTCGACCAGTTGATGAATAACTAATCGATCCACTTAAATATTTTCTAAGTTGCTCAAAGCTTCAACATATTACCAACTTCCCTCCAATTAAAATTCAGGTTGTTTTCAGTTCAATCCAAGTTTTTCTTATATACAATTGCATTTATCCTACAATAATCTTTACCACTTTGGTCAAAAAGAGTAGTAATCATCATCACAGAAAGCAAGTTTCAGTTATTAATCAAAATAATCGCAATGTTTGCCCTTTTGAGGATCAGCAAGTACATTAATATCCATGTAATTGAAAAAAAATTCAGATTTCTCATAACACTAGAAGTCCTAGGGAAAAAGGCAGGGATGGGCAAACACAAAGCACACCTCCTTCACAAAATTAGCTGGAGGAGCAACTGATGCATACAAGTTATCAAACATGAAAAGCCCCTATTAAAATATAACTACTCAATGCTACAAACTGGCCATTGCACCCAACCCCAACCCCAGAGAAACCATTTTCAGTCTCATGGAATTCTATCTCCCATAAGGATGATATCTGCTGCTTCCTGCCCCACCATATCCTCCTCTACTTCCAAAATATGAACTTCCACTGCTACCTCCATAACCACCTCCAAGGCCAACGTCATATCCCCCACTCCCGTAGCCACCAGCTGCACCTGCACCACTGCCACCACCATACCCTCTGTAACTATCAACAGGTCCACCGTAATCAGCACCCATATCATAACCTCTGTTATAGCCTCCTCCGTAGCGACCTGAGTATCCAAGGGAAGGATCTCCTCTATAAGCACCCATACCACCATAACCTCCATAGGCACCATATTCACCTCCACCATAACCACCATAAGCACCACCTCTAACCCCATATTCCCCACCAGACCTATAACCACCGCTGCCACTCCCACCAAATCCACCACCTCCATATCCGCCGTAGGCATCTTCAAACGCACCACCAAATGCAGGCTTAGAATTATTGTATCTCCTATAAGAGGTTGGTGGTGGCGGGTTAGGTTTCTTTGGCTCTGCCTTCTTTATCTCCACCTAAACGAAAAGAGAAACATGGACCAGCGTTATCACACTATTTAATTACCAAACCAACTAAAATTACCTTGCTTCTCAATTATTTGAGACTGCTCAGTAAAGAGAAAAGTGGATCCACATCCCAGAACTTTCTGATGACTAACATGGTTGTAAAACATGACTTCCATAAATGAAAGAAAATATAGTTAAAAATTTCCAGTTTTCCTGTTAATTTGAGTATCTGACAACAAGGGTTTAGAAAGAATTCAAGACATTCTTAAGAGCTATCAAAGCAATTGTTAGAGATACAAGCTATTCAAATGCAGTGGTAATATGCAGCAGGTATCAGGGCTTTGTTAAATAAGTAGAATTGAGTAGGGTTGACATGCATAGTGCTGCAAGGATGCATGTATGCTTAAATTTCTTAATTGTAGAAGGGAAATTCTGCAACTTTGGAGTTTAAGCAGAAAAAGGGAAACTTGGCCAAACTGAACCTTTTCTTTAAGTGCACGTTTTCTAATCAGGAAAAAAAATGAAAGAGAATCGAGTTCTTGTGGAAATGGAATGGAGAGCAATTGGAGTTAAGTAGCAAGTTTCCATTCAAGTGTTTACTAACTTTTAGGAATTGAAAATGTAATTAAATTAATTCATTTTCCAGTGTTTATTAAACTAAAGAATAAGGAATGAAACAAAGTTGATTACAAAAATACACTATGCATTAACATTGATTTTATTCCACAAATTTCATACAAATTATGGATTTTAAAAACTTCCAAATGTCAAAAATCACCCAAATTTGATTTCAATAGTCTTTTGTTAGTCTCATTTTGTGTTTATTTAAACAATAAATCAAAAGGAAAGGAAATGTATACACATGAGAAGTCATGAACCCAACCCAGGACACACTCATTTTTCGACCAACCAACTCCCACCCAAAACCCCAAAACCCACCTTAAACCTAGATCAACAAAATCTATCATGTTGAATTTATTATCACTTTCATGTTTTTTTTTATAATTTCCATATGTGTGTGCATTATTTATTAGAGTCAATTTCAATTGAAATCAATTTCAGATTCTAGAATTAAAACAATCCGTAGAAAACTGCAGTTTGATGAATTGAGAAGGGAATTAAATCAAATAAAAACAAAAGCCAAAATTGTACATGCATTTGAGCCGAAACAGGGAGAAAACAATGAATCAAATCAAGCATGAGTCAATATTTATTAGAGTCAATTTCAATTGAAATCAATTTCAGATTCTAGAATTAAAACAATCCATAGAAAACTGCAGTTTGATGAATTGAGAAGGGAATTAAATCAAATAAAAACAAAAGCCAAAATTGTAAATGCATTTGAGCCGAAACAGGGAGAAAACAATGAATCAAATCAAGCATGAGTCAATACAGAGAAAGAAAACGATGAAGCAAAATTACACACATGAAAACGATGAAACCATAAACAATAAATCAAAAGGAAAGGGAATGTATACGCATGAGAAGTCATGAACCCAACCCAGTACACATTCATTTTTCAACCCACCAACTCCAACCCGAAACCTATATCCACCTTAAACCTATATCAACAAAATCTATCGTGTTGAATTTATTATCACTTTCTTTCCTTTTTTTCATTTCCATATGTGTGTGCATTATTTATTAGGGTAAATTTCAATTGAAACCCAACCCAGTACACATTCATTTTTCAACCCACCAACTCCCACCCGAAACCCCAAAATCCACCTTAAACCTATATCAACAAAATCTATCGTGTTGAATTTATTATCACTTTCTTTCATTTCATTCATTTCCATATGTGTGTGCATTATTTATTAGGGTCAATTTCAATTGAAATCAATTTCAGATTCTAGAATTAAAACAATCTGTAGAAAACTGCAGTTTGATGAATTGAGAAGAGAATTAAATCAAATGAAAACAAAAGTCAAAAGAGTACATGCATTTGAGCCGATACAGAGAAAGAAAACGATGAATCAAATCAAGCATGAGTTGATATAGAGGAAGAAAACGATGAAGCAAATTATGCGCATGAAAACAATAAACAATAAATCAAAAGGAAAGAAAATGTATACGCATGAGAAGTCATGAACCAAACCCAGGACACACTCATTTTTCAACCCACCTTAAACCTAGATCAACAAAATCTATCGTGTTGAATTTATTATCACTTTCTTTTATTTTTTCATTTCCATATGTGTGTGCATTATTTATTAAGGTCAATTTCAATTGACATCAATTTCAGATTCTAGAATTAAAACAATCTGTAGAAAACTGCAGTTTGATGAATTGAGATGAGAATTAAATCAAATAAAAACAAAAGCCAAAAGAGTACATGCATTTGAGCCGATACAAAGAAAGAAAACGATGAATCAAATCAAGCATGAGTCGATACAGAGAAAGAAAACAATGAAGCAAATTATACGCATGAAAACGATAAACAATAAATCAAAAGGAAAGGAAATGTATACGCATGAGAAGTCATGAACCCAACCCAGGACACTCATTTTTCAACCCACCAACTCCGAACCGAAACCCCCAAAACCCACCTTAAACCTAAATCAACAAAATCTATCGTGTTGAATCTATTATCACTTTCTTTCATTCTTCCATTTCCATATGTGTGTGCATTATTTATTAGGGCCAATTTCAATTGAAATCAATTTCAGATTCTAGAATTAAAGAGTACATGCATTTGAGTCAATACAGAGAAAGAAAACGATGAATTAAATCAAGCATGGAAAACGATGAATCAAATCAAGTATGATTCGATACAGAGAAAGAAAACGATGAAGCAAATCAAGCATGTACCTGTAGCGAGATATGAAGAAATTGATGAGTAAAGAAGAATGGCAGAGAATGGTGAGTAGAAGAGAACAACAGATAGAAGAGGCCGACATAAATTTGCAATTTTTTTTTATTAATATTGATTGAGGATATTTTAGTAAAAATACACGAATTCCCCTTTTCAATAAGGAAAGGGAATTATTTATGTGTGGGGTACATGTAAACACCGGAATTCACAAATCAAGAGTTAAGTTCCCTTTCCCTAGTTAAGATTTCATATTAGTAAACACGCCCTAAGAGATTCATTCATCTCTGCTAATGAATAAAAATATTAGGAATTAACGGAAAAACTGTAGGCACTCACATTAGCCCTTACTCTCTCATTAAAGGGGCACTGCCAATGTTACAACTGAAACATCAACATATGTCCATTCCCACTGACTGACAATCCGGAGAGATATATTTGCTGAGTTGAAGTTGCTCAACTTCAAAACAAAAATCAGGAACACCAACATTTGGCCAAGCATTCAAGATCTGATACATACTTATTTCTTCCAGTACAAAAACTGATAATGGATGGTCGATTATCAAATTGAGTGATTTTTGAAAAAGATTTCAATCATGGAGATAGTTAATCAGCTATTGTACACAATCAATTAATCCCGGAAAAAGAAACTGAAGATCATCCAAATCCAATCATTGGAGAGACAATGATATCACAAAAAAAGATACAATTAGGTTCACGAAAAAATCCCATAGAAATTCACATCTGATAATCATGAGATAAATAAGGGCACAAATCAACCAGTAAAATCATCTATAGTTCAGATGACGCTGAGAGATGTGCCTTCATTCTTTTCGTACACAAATTCTGGGAGGGGTTTAATGGTTCACCAAAGTTCTTAGAGATGTCATTTGTGCAAAATATAATAACTAAATTAAGTGTTTTCAAACACTATAATGCCAATAAGACGTCAATAAATATAAATAACTGCCACTGATATAGTCTCCACTGTTAAGAAGTCAAAGAAAAGATCAACTGAGAAACAATGATAACAAATAATAATAACTTTAGCAGGCACTGTGCTCACCTGAGCTCCTGCCAGCTCAACCTTGTTTCCTTTGGCCAAGAGATCATCAACAGCTTGATCCGTCTGAAAAGTGATAAATCCGAAACCACGTGAACGACTGGTGGAATGATCCCGCATAATTTGGTGCTCTTGGACCTCTCCATATTGCATAAAGAAGTCCTTCAATTCCTCTGGCCACTCAACAAAAAAGAAATAAAAATGAGCATCTCTATAATTTAAAAATACCAACAAGAATCAATGTAATAGAAAACCCAAAACAGAAAAAAAAAAAAAAAAAAATTGAATAAAAAAAATGGTCACCTTCATTAATGGTTGAAGGAATTCCACCTACAAAAATCTTCCTAGTCTTGAAATCTTTAGAGCCCATAGCTCCTTTTGGTATCGTTCGCTTAATTTCCACCTTAAAAAGTCCCAAACCCACAGCTAGTCAGGAACTAAAGCTAACTACTACCCAACTTTAGATACACAATATTCAGTTTAACCCAACATATAGTATTGAAAATGAACTTAAAACCCTACTTGTTTCCCATTAATAATATGAGGGTCTTCTATGACTTTATCAACCACGGAAGCATCCGCGTACGTTACAAACCCAAATCCTCGAGGCTGCCCTGTTTTCCGGTCCTTCATTATCACAGAATCCGTAATTTCACCATATTTGCCGAAGTGCTTGACGAATTGAGCTACAGTAAAACAGAGGAATTCAAAAAAACAAGCACACCCACAAAAACTAACACTATTGAAGCAACTGCCACAGAGTAATTAACTTACCTGAAGTGGTCTCTCTAGCTAAACCTCCAATAAAAATCTTTCTGCAAAGTTTACAGGTTCGAAAAATCATCACAAAACAAACAATTCAAAGAAACCCACATAAATACAAGAATAAAAAAAGAGACTTAATGAAATTTCAAAGCAACAAACCTACAAAGCAATATGTTAGATTGAAAAAGAAAAAGAGAAATACCCAGGACTAGCTCCGTCACCGGTGTGAGGCTGAGACTTATCGTCTTCTGGGTGGTCAGAAGATTTGTTGAAGTCGTTTGTTTCTCTGTCGAGAACAGCTTCATTGGCTTCCGGGTCCATGGGGTTGTTGACGGGCGTTATAACGATAGCGAAGTAGACAGCTTTGTCGGAGAAGAAGAAGGAGAAGAGGAAGAAGAAGAGAGAGCCCTAGATATTGTATTGGTGGTTTGAGTTTCTAAGCCCTAAAACCCTCTTCTCTGTTTCCTGGTTGGTTGTGAAAAGAGATGGTTTTGGGTATCACCGGATATATCAAGTTTTGTTTTTGTGATACAACCGCTCCTATTTTAATATATTTATACCCAAGTCAATTTTGCCAGGTAATCACTAATCACTGTCCACGTTTTAGAAGTGAGCAAATTGCAATAAACTCCCCCGAGGTTTGCCATTTTATACCTTACATTCACCATGCCATTAGGGTTTGACCGTTAAAAGGTAAAAAAGGGTAAAATATAGAAATATCTATGATACACCAAAATTAAAAATTAAAAAAAATTAAAAAGAAAAAAGCTCAAAATCTATTTATAAAAAAAAAGAAAACAATATTTTTTTTCAAGGAAATAGAATTAAAAAAAGGTTTAATATTAAAAACATCTCCTCACCTTTGAACTATTATTGGATGTATAGTTACAAATGTTTTTATTTTAGAAATCTCCCGAATGGACTAACACTATTAGCATTCTGTTTCTGTTGACTGAGTTTGACCATTAAAAAGTTTAAAATGTTTCTATTTAAGCATCAATTGTATGAATTGACTATTATATGCTCATACTTTTACCAAATAAATTAATAAATGGTATAAAAGATAGGGATGACAACTTGCAAAGAAGAAGTTATTTTGTGGACAATTTTATCCCTAAAAATAACAAAATTATAAATGAACCAAAAACATTGAAAATAAACAAGAATATGTAATTATTTATGTATTTATTTGTCTTTTATATATATAAATCCAAGCAAATACTCATTTTCAATGCTTTTGGTTTATTTATAATTTTGTTATTTTAGACTTTTTAATAGTCAAACTTAGTCAACACAAACGAAATGCTAACAGTGTTAGTACATAGGGGAGGTTTCTAAAATAAAAACATTTGTAACTATACATCCAATAATAGTTTAAAGGTGAGAGGAGGTTTTTAATATTAACCCTTAAAAAAATTAATCTTTTTTCAATAAATAGAATTTTTTTTTAAAAAAATTAAAAAAAAAAAGATTGATCTCCACTGTCCATCCAGTTTTTTCCTTTAATTTTTTTTTTTTGTAATATATGATACAAATTTTCTTTCTTTTTAGCATATTATTTATGATTAAAAAAAAAAATTAACCCTAATCACTCTCATCCTCGAAGCTTCTTGGAATTGGACGATTGTATATCTCTATCCAAATTCTGATAAGAGTCAATTTTTTTTTGTTTGAAGTATTACACTATTACATAAATTCAAGGTTTTTTTGATGAGATGGAGGACTTGAACCAACAACCTCGTGGTACATGAGTGAGAGATTTTATACCGGACCAACCCCATCACGTCGTAGAGTGCTCTATATAAATTTTCTATTAAATTATGGTGCCTAATATCGATACTTATTATGATATTATGGTGATGTAAAGAAATATTGTTTTCTTTATTAAATAAATACCTTTAATTTTTTTATTTATTTAAAAATTCAATACAATTATTTATCATATCATAATCATGAATAAAATCTTATTAATATTTACATAAAAATGGTTTTGGATTTATCAAAGAATAATAAAAATGTTATAAATATCAAATTACTTGTTTTTATTTTAACTTTTTTATCTTTAAAATCATGCAAGTTGAAATATTATTAAGTGGTAAAAAAAAAAAAAAAAACCATGTCATTCAAATTACAAGCGTCCCCTAAGTTTAGTTTCTAAATTCTTGTACAATTGGATGAATAAAATACAACTCAATTATTTCTTGTCTTTCATGTGAAAGGTGTGTTCAAGTGTTTAAATATTATGGTTGAAGCCTTTCCTATCCACTTATTTCCGGTTGTAGATTCGTAGGTGTGTGTGACATATCAAGTTCTCAACCTCACTTCTTTGTTAATTCAGCACACAAAACACATCAAAACAACCAACTTCAAATTGCAAAAAGAAAGGAAAGAAAGAAGCTACTTTTTACTTTCTAATGGCAGTCCAGAGATCTATGCAGTTCCCTAATGTACACAACACAACTCCAAAAATTTTGATAAGCTAATCGCTAGGCTAGGCTCCGCTCATGTGGAAAATTGTCTATCATAATAATACATTTACAGATAGAGTGAGAGAATATGATCTGATCTTAATCAATCTGCGCCAAAGCATGAACCTAGAAAGTATTCTGTGGATTAAACCTTCTCCTGGCTTCTCGTGTATAGTACGGAGTTTCATCTATCGTCCTTCTAACATATTCTACAAAAGGCTGTGGTGTTCGAGGGGTCTGTTCATTCGCAACTCCAGGACTGCTACGCTCAGGTGTAAGAAGTGCTGTTCTACTTGGAGTGGCAGGAGAAGTTGATGGCTGAGATGGGGAGGATCCGTCCTGTTTCTCCAAGTTACAAAGGACGATTCCAGCTATCAAACCTATCAAGGTACATAATCCGAGTATGGCTACTGATAAGATTTCCTTTATGCTAGTGCTTGATGCCACTTTTTCCTTGGGTTCATAGTTGACGCCGATTTCCACTCTTTGACCTGTAAACATCCCACAGATAACAAGATCATCTTAGTTGAAAGATCCGCCATGCTTTGATTGATTGCTAAAAAGGGTAAAGTTAAATCAGGATTCACAATGGCATAGGCTCACCATTAGCTGGAAGTGTGATTGTGATTTTATCCTCGAATTTCTTGGCTCTCAGAACTTTTACCTAAGACATTGACAAGAGAGTTGATCTCCAAAATAAAGAAAGATTACGGAATTCTAAACATAGCATATAAAAGAACCCTTCAGTTTAATGTTGTTCTAAATAAGATTCTACTGCACTATTATTAGGATTGAATAGTCATTTTTAAGTGTTCACTTCATGCAACTATACAAAAAAAAGTATAGCACTCACCTCATATTGTGCATGCCCGCCAATTCCAAAATCTTCTTTGTGGATGGGGCTGATCTTTATCAAATCCTGGTTGTCCCAGTGGATTTCAACATCTAAAATGAGAGCATGCAAAAATTAGTATTTAATTGCATTGAGTTCTGCAACACATAAGGCAGTGGCTGCTTGTACTGTGGAAGGAAGGTGTGGGAGGAGAGGAAATTGCTTATGTTATTTTACCAGTATTGCCCACGACAGTTATGGTAGTCTGGTTAGAGTCTGGAGTCAGATTTAGCTGCAATGAATTCTGCAACACAAAAGCAATTCCCATTAATACTGTTTTGGTCTCAAATACATGACTTCGTTAAGCAGGGTTCAACTTCACAAGTAATTATACATTATTACATGAATTAAGATAAAATTATCTCAAATTTAAACTTGGATAAGTCAGATACTGGTAATATGTACATTGTTCATACAGTAGACAGAATTATACATGCAAGGTTGCTGATCAATTCTGGCACCATGGCAGAGCACCAAGAGGTGTCAAGGAATACGGGGTTAATCCTCACTCAGAGTGGAAACTTAAAAAGGCCACTAGCTACACTACAATCATTAGCATTAAAGTCATCTAGATCCTAAAACACGGTATTCAAATTACCTTGTCCATCTCCAATACAGAGAAACCTCCAACAAAGAGTGCAGATGCGGAGCCAGAAACATGGTGGGCTCCTCTCAGTGAAGCATTGATAGAAACAGATATATATGGGATCATGTCCTTTGACTTCTGAATTGAACGTACCAAATGCTCCGGAGAGTAAGGGAAGAAGAGGCAGTACAAGTTACCAGTGTCAAGATCCATCCATGGCCTTGCATACCTTCAATCAGTGAAGTATAACAGGGTCAAAGGATGTAGTCGTCATTTTAGTTATCTACACTAAAAATAAATAAATAAAAATAAAAATAAAATAAAATAAAAGAAGAAGAAGCATACCCAATAAAAGAAGGCTCCACCTTACAATCATACGAGACTCCCTTATTTTCAAGAGCTGCAAACTTCTTGTGAGTATCACTGTCGCATTTAAACAAAATAATTTAAGACATTAAAATTGTGTCGTATATGTTCAAATTATCGCTTTAATTTGTCCGGCAAATGAAAATTAACAAAAAGAAATATAATTTTGTGCAATAAACCTTCTAAGTTCTATCCAGTACAAAAAATATCATCCGACAACGGATAACAATTCTGTCAAAATGGTAGTATGTGGCTTATGATAATCTTTTTTACGGTATTGACACTAAGATATAGTGTTGAGTAAACAAAAAACCAAAAAACTTAAGTCTTTAGGTAAGAGTTCAAACAATAGTATCTAAGCACACTAAGACACTTCAAGTGCAAGGCTAATGAGCTTGTCACATGACCCAAGCCCAAACACTCTTAGATTCAAATGCTGAACAAAACAGATAACAAATATGAAATTAATCATATGATTGGGACTCAAACCCAAACACTATAAATCATATGGTGGGGGCCATGGATGGATCAACTTGACTATCATATTAGATAATTGCTAGACCCAAAAGCTTAAGTTTGTAGGTAAGAATCCAAATAATAATATTTAAGCACTCTCACCCGTTAAAAATACAGGATAACATGAAAACTAAAGTTGGTGAAGAATCTTGTTGATAAGGAGAGAAGGTGATGCAATTGCAAGAAGACCTAAGTCAGCCTATATACTGAAATACAGTCATCCAAGGAAAATGTTTTTCTTATTTTTAAAGATCCAACATCTTTACCTGCCCCATTGAACAGATCCCCTCCTGGCTGAAGTGAAAAGGATTTACTTCTAAATCCATTATTTTAGATGTGGGCCTTGTGGCATATGAAGTGAGGACACCTACAAGTGAGCATTAAAAGGTGTTCTATTTTTATTTTTTTTATACTTCTTTCCTTTCATTGTGGTTATCGACACTAGATGTTTTATTACTGGTGTAGGCTAATTATGCACACAAAAATTTATTCATGTAGTTTCAACTGGAATACTGTATCTTTTGTGATATAATAAATACTTATCACAGCATAACATAGATGTAATCAGTTTCCATGTGTATCAAATCACAAAACAGTTCTCAAGGAAAGGCCTAAACTTTTTATCAGCTTGCAGACGACTAATCATGTTTTTGCATGTGCTAGATATCAACAAAGACAAGGATTCCCTACTAACCTAAGCATTTATATGAACAAATATAAAGCTTGTGATTGGTAACCAGTAATGGAAAGTCCACATGTCATTCGATTATTTAAAGCTCAACAATTCTCATATCAGCTAATAATCTCGGTTCTATCAACAAATATCATAATTCATGTCTTCTAGAATTTCATCATAAAAAATGTAAGCATTAATGCATTAACCAGAAATTTGGACCAACCTAATGAGCAATTAAATTAAAGGATGCACATAGTCATAAACTTATCAAAGTCAGTATAGGATAGACTGATCTACAAACCTGAAACTCACAGAGAAGGAATATCCTCTGGTGGGGTATGGAACATTTGTTAGCATCTCCTTCGGAGCATCCACAGAAACAATATTTCTGGATACAACAGTAACCGTTGTTTGCAATTTCATACTTGGACATTCAAAAAATACTGCAGAGGGAACAAACTCAGAGTATAAAAGATGACTTTTCCATATTCATGTAGATAATATCAAGTACATTGACAAGATTATGTCATTTGATACCTTGAGTTGAACCTATCCCAACTGCTTCAGCTTTACCAGACGACCTATCTACAGATATCACACTTTCGATTGCACTAAGCCAGTGACCAAAAACTTGATCGTTAAAACCTACCATGTAAAGGAAAATAATTGAATACGTAAATATGGTTAAAAAGAAAAGAAAAGAAGAGAAAGAAAACTCAGCCTGTCAAACTTTATACTCATACATGTATAAGCAAAGAAACTTGAGAAAATGATTTTTATAAGTCAAATGGATTCCATTTGTGACACAACAAGTATTAATTGTCTTCAGATAAAATGAAAAACATGAAAATACAAGGACATAACGATTGAGGCAGGTTTGTTTCATGCAATAGTCTCTTTTCCCCTTCCACATCTCAAAAAGGCAATGATGTCGACAATCTCTCTCAAGTCTCAAAAGACATTGAAATGTAAAGCCACTTTTAGATCATTTGTAGATGAAGAACAAAGACAAACTACATTGCATTATAGTATAATCTGATTGCACTTCCATAGAAACATTTACTAAACTTTGGATGTTATACAATAATCTAACTTTTGACATGCCATTGCCAACAATCCTCCAATAATTGATTTCAAATCGTGATAAACAGGCCCTAAATTTTCGGTACCCTCCTAAGTCATTTCAGATATTTTATAACAAAATGCATTGAAAGTAATTCATCACCAAAGAGGCACCTTGTACACTGAAGTCAAGATCATTTCCTACATGAAGGACCGGATCCAGAGGATATACATGAGCACCAACTGAAATCTGAAGAAAATAGAGTATTCATAAAAGTTAAAATAGAACAAATGAAAATATAAATAAGAGGACTGCATTTACACCTAAGGGAAGAAAAGAAAGGCTGTAACATGTACTTAAGCAGTGCAGCAAAACTCATCATGATGCAAGATCACATGTCTAGTTATCATTACATAGCAACACATTTTTCTTCTATTATTTAGAAGAAAAGATGCAGAAAAAGAATTGACAGTGTTTTCCGAAGATGTACAATGATGTTGAATCTGAAAGGTAAGAAAGCTCAAGTCCAGTGGCATTAAAAGTCAGCTTTAAGCAGCTTTAAATCAGTGAAAGTAAACATATATCAACAGGGCTAAGTTCAATATAAACATTCCATGGTTCAATAAAAGTTATGTAGGTACCAGAACGTAGTCTGACTTCCGTGGACTATTGTTGATTGATACTTGCACAAGAGCTCTACCATGTCGCAGTGCCTTCAACCAAAAAGTATATTACAAGAATCACAGTTAAATTCTATTGCTAGGAAGGTAAACAGACACCAAAATAGAATTCTTGAGCATTTGAACATGAAAAATGACATCTGATGATGGAAGCAGTTTGTCTGATCTAAAGCATCATAAACAATGCCAAAAGGCACAAAGGTCCAAAAAAACAAATCTTGTTTTGCATACAAGCCATACATAATTAAAACTAGAGAGTTTTAAGGAATTAAGAGACCTTGAGATGGATTTTCCCATTGCCATAGTGTGTGTCATCAATGGAGACAATATCACGATAGTTAGTTTCAGCATGATAGAAGATGGCATTATGTGCTTCATGAAAAGGATTTCCTGATCAAATGCAAAATCCCAAGATTGGTAAGACTCAAACTTGGAATATATAAGGTGCCAATAAATTAATAAAAAATATCAACAAAATATTGATACCTAAAGCATCATAATAGCTTATTGGAATTTCAAGTTCAGCACCAACAGCAAGAAGAGTTGGGAACTCCTTATTTCTGATTCTTATTTGAGCAACCTGTTAAGAATATACAGTAGCATCAACATATTCAGTTTTAAAACTTTTATTCGAGTTTTCAAGAACACAACTGCAAATGTTAATTAAAGTAGTGTTAAAAAACAGGAAACCTGGGATATCACATGCTTTCAATATGCTAAACTAAAGCATAACCAGCTTCAGGACAACAAAAAGAACTCATTATGAACATTCACTTTTTCAGATTTTTATTAAATTGACATTAGATAGCTCATATGTCCTGCTTTTTTCTTATTATTTTTATATGAAATTAAGTGGTTACAATTCATTTTTCTCCAAGGTATTATCAGAAAACTTGATACACCTTATGGTTTTAGCTATGCTTTCTTTCACCACAAATCAAAACCCAACGCTTGTATCAGAGTTCATCTGACTTCAATAGCATACATATAATGCCCTATTTAAATAGAAAAGTTCTCTATATTTAAAATTTGAAGCATTTACCAGAAGATGTATAATATACACATTATTACCTCAGCAACCCTGACACAAGAAGCAATCTCAATTCTTCCAGTGGACCTATCTTTTGCCTGAATGCATGCAAGATTGTTACTCTCCCTTGTTTTTATTCTATCCCCGTCAATGGAAATATCTTCCTCGTTTAAAGGTTCATTCTTTTCACTAAAATATCTCAGTATAGAATAAGTAATAGTGCCTTTGTAACTCTGACTATCCCATTGACCACGCGATTCTGGAGATGAAGGCAAAAGCCCAGATGTAGTATAATGGGGAGGAAGAACCCATGTTATTGGAACTCCAAGAGCAAGAGGGAGATCAGGTACCACGGACAAGGATATAGATGCACTGTAACTCCTTGACTGAGAGTACGAATCAGAAATGAAATCACATGAGAAAGCAGCCACAACGTTTGTCCTGCCTGAATATCTGGAAACAGGTATTGGTTGTATATGTTACTTTATTCTTTGAAGAAGAATGACAGAATTTATTATTAAGAAAAATAAACACAAAGAGTCAACTTGCAGTCCACTAAAAATAACAGATTACAAAGCTCTAAAGTCTAACTACAGCTCTCAATTATGCCTTCAGTAAAAAAGAAAAAAGAAGTGAGTATCTTGATCTATATCAAAAACTGAAACCCATCACAATGCTAGAAAATGGGCCTTATCTTGAAGACAACCGCTATAAACTCTTTCCATCCAAAAAGTATGATCTCCAACCTTGTTATTCCATTGGTTTAGATTTAAAGAAAGTTGATCTGCTTCACTCGCCATTTATATACAAGTGGCACTTACATATAATGCTGTGTTAGCAACAATTAAGAGACTCGGAAAAAGCAGTTTCCCAACAACACCGCCTCCAATTGCTCAGAAGATGTTTCTAAAGAATAGGTCTAAAACGAAACACTTTATGAATATTCTCCATAATAGACACCATAAACCAACTGTGGCCAGAACAGGAAAAAGAAAAAAAATCAAATTTAAAACCAAATGGCTCCTTTCCAGTAAGGAAACAGAGGTTGATAGATCTAACAACTTCACAGATAAGACAAGTTTTCTGAAGTGGGCTATTTATGATCCCTAAATGTTTTGAATGCATGGGAAATTATAAAGAAATAATTGATTGCAAGACAAGATATGCAAATCCAAGTGACAACAATATTGCTTTATTAATTTCGTTAAACAACATTTTTCCAGTGCAAGTATGAAGCAAAGATTTAAAAAAAAAAAAAAAAAAGAGCATAATAAAATGTTGCATAACTTCAGTTACCTTCCATACAAGACTCTGATGTAACCAACTTGTTTCTCATCCAAATAACTAACAGATTGAACATCCCCTGAAGAAACCAAATGTACCCCATGATTTTCCCCCATGCGGAAATTCAAAACCTGGAAACAGAAAAGGAGAGGCCATTTTCTCACCCAAATGAGTACGCAACATATAACTATCAACAAGTATTTGAGCAAACAGTAGTAATTTGATCCAACCTTTTCATCTTCTATAGTCCAGTTGTAATTTTTGCACAGCTCATAAAAAGAAAAAAGATTACCCTGAAAATAACAATAGGTTAGTCAATAGTCTCATATGAGAAAGGTAAATCCACTAGGATGTCATTCTGGATTTTAGGTTCGTACCTCAGGAAATAAAGGATATATGGGCATCTCACGGCCAACAGCAAGCTGTTCACTTTGTACATTCAATATCATCGAAGAAGGAACTCCAACTATAACACTGCCATATGCTTTACAAATTACAACATCACCATTCCCAAAAACTGTAGCAAAGAGGGTCTAATCATAAAAAAGAAAAAAAAATGCACAAAATTAGTCAATAATATATTATCAGAAACAATTAACTACAATAAACATAGATCTAATTTCTCAAGAAAAGACCTAGAAGTATTCTGTCTTGATAGTAGAGAGAAGACAGAATAGAAGATAAACCGTGGAAAGTCAACTAATGAGTATACATATATAAAAACCTCAAACTAATGCTAATGTAGGTCTTTATATATAAGGCATAATTGCATAAAATGAACAAATGTATTTTAGTTCAGGAATCAAGAAATGTGATGTACTCAGTTGTCAGTTCAGTCACAATTTATAAATTTTGTTTATGTAAGAAATCATGTCTAAGTTTTAATTCAAAATGATATGCATGTGTATAAGACTAAAACTACATGACACTTGACCACACCTAAACACCATCAACCCAGTACTGCATGAACATCACATTTAAAAAGAGATAGAATCAGCTGGGCATCATATCTTACAGTGTTTCCAGGTGAAATCGCAAACAATTGGCCTGAAGATTTGTGAACTGTAGCTATTTTGTCTTCCATACTAGCGTACTCAACATATATGCCAATAGTTGGGCCTCCTTTCAGGGTAAGCTAACAAAAAAACCCAAGATAATTAGCCAATTAGAAACATGCGAAAGAGCAAAACGTCTAAATTTATTTCCTAAGAATAACAACACTACTATAATTTAAATAATCAAACATATAGGAAAAATTATTGCAATATCTATTCATCAATATAGCAACTAAATGAAGTTCACTTCACTTTCTTTTTGCTTGGATATAAAGAGAAAAACAATAAATAAATTAGACAGAATTAAAGAAAAAAAAATGTTACATACCGTAAAAGATGCACCTGGTACAAGGAAAATATCAAGTGGATGGATTCTTGGGGGTGCATAGACTTCAACCTTTATTGCTTGGCTCACTATTTCTTGTCCAGACTGCTGTCTAGTACTGACCTGATTTCAAGATCTACCAGTGAACATGCATGATCCTAAATTTCTAATACAGACTTTTAATGAGAGGAGCTAACTGCAATTACAAAGTGCAAAGGACCAATGATGAACTTACATAAAGAGTTGTGATCCCCAGTTGTTTACCCATAATTTTGAAACTCGAAGAACTAACATATCCTCCATCAGGAGTTGAGACATCATCATCGTCCACAAGTTCAACTATATGACTCTTGATATATGCATGAATATCCATGTAAGCATACTGCACCCAAGAAAATAAAAAAGATTACTAATAAATATTGAGGTAACAAGTATGAAAACGGCATTGGCAGACACATTTGTGCACAAAGCCACAAACATACAAAAATATCTGTAAAATCCTAATAGAACAGAAAAAACCAACTAAGCAGGGACATGTTGCTCCACATCCATATCTATAGACTTGGATGTGTTCAATGTTTCAAAAGCTCGAGTAATGATCTCCCCTGGAATTTGTTCCAAAGAATGATCAAGCAAAAGAGAAACTTGAATATTTAACTCCACAAAGATAATATTTGAACTCAATAAAAACCTGAGAAGAGTCGAAAGTACTTCCATCATCAATTCCAGCCATCAGCTCAATAGATTGCGATTGACCTTCCTGAAAATAATGAGACTATAAGAGTATATGATATATGCAACTGCAGAATAAAATAAATTATCCAGGCAAAACATACCATGAGACTTATCTCTTCTCCTGACACAATCTTAATCCAGTCTACATCAGCGACTTGGATCTGTAAAGGCATACACCTCCATGAGAAACTACAAAAGTGATCCGGAATATAAAACATGAAGGTTGAAGACTCCATTCTCAGTATCATAAATAGATAAAGGAAAAAATAAATGAAGCAGCTAAAAGCTTATAAAGATTAACACTTTAATTAATAAAAACAAAATTGTTCAAGACATTTGAGAAATCGACAGGTCACTATCCCGATTTGCACAATACTATCAACTGAGCAACAAAAGAGAGCACCTTTCATCATTAAGGTCTCCACAGAAAGACAACAAGATTTATACACAATTGGAACTCTCTGATCAAAGCCAAACTACCTTTAGCATGGAGAAACTTTTCCTTCTGCCTAGCTTCTCTCCCTTCAAATGAGTTGCTGGGCAGAAGGATGAGTCCCCATGACTTAGTCATTAGTAAATTAACATTGTGCATATTTATTATTCCTTTTATCAGTAAAAGTTTGGTTCTTTATATTTGAAAAGGACCTTCTACAATACGAAAAGATCGATCCAAATATATCTTGATCAACATCATACTGCAGTCCCACTAACAACAAACAAATCACTTTGAAAAAACGATCTGTACAACAAGAACGGATCTATCCCAAATATATCTTGATTAACATCATACTGCAGTCCAGTGACAACAAACAAATCACATTGAAATAACAAAGGGTGCAAAACCATTACCAGCGCTGAAGCTGCATGTGGAGGAGCAAGCCCAATATCGTAAACTGATACAAGGGCAGTCCCTAGCCCTTTAGGAGAAAGCATCAATTGGGAGCACTGTAAACCTGGTGGGGATTGGATGACCTCTACCACTTGAGAATCATTCACAACAGCTTTTAGAAAACAGCTCCCTCCAGTAATTGATAGATTTACCTGAATTAAGATAGTTATAGCATTTGCAACAATTCCACTCCTAAAACTTATAAACTAAATTATCATGTTACATCAACACATAGTGGATAATACACAACAGCATTACTAGGGTTAATCTGCTTCGTGATTCTGGTTGGGCTGGATCCAATCACTGCATGCAAGTGTTGATTTCTAGTATCATAATTCATATACTATAGCAATTAACAAGATATATCATCACTAACAACACCAAAACCAGCAGTTATATAGTATCGTGCCTGAGAAACAACATAAACAATATGCATATGCACATGCACATGCAGAGAGCAAATGACAAAATGTTAAAAAATTAAACAACCAAATATGATTCTATAAAATATAAAATAGCTAGTATTAAAAAGGAAACAAGAAGTCCCTAAACTCTCCCTTTGTGTAAGTCAGCAGCTTTGGGGTTTAAATTTTTTTTTTTTAAGAATTTTTTTTTTTAAAAAAAAGTCCGAAGTGATTGAGCCTGCACCTTCCATCGTCTGTCTAACACATCATGGATTCATGGTATAGATTGAAGCCTTATTCTACATGAGATAACAACAAATGGAGTTCGAAATCAAGTATATCAACATTATCTTATCTGCCCAAATTTAAGAACAAATAAATTAACCAATTCATCTCATGGTGGAGAGAGCTAATCGCAGTAGAAACAACTCCTGCTTTCAAGGATAGCAATTAACCAATTAATTTGAGTTGCATTTGTTCAACTTGACACACAAAAAAGAAGGAACAGGAGGGAAAGGGGAGAGTGTTGGTGGGTCAGGGGATGTCAAGTACTTTATTATCATTAAAAAGGTACATTTTTCTTTGAGAGCCCGAATGACCTAATAGTATCATTTATTCATATCCAAGAAGGTAGCATACAAGTTCATTTGACTGAAAACCAAAAGTCATCTTTCTTGCCTCTTCAAACTTATTAAATTCTTCAGTTTGCTAAATTTAACCAAATCTCAGTCGTTCGTATTGATTCAGAACCAGCAAGACCAGCAAATAATTTAAAGAAGAACAAGATCTGCTTGCAATAAGAAATGGCTGCTAAGAAAAATGCTCCATAAACGTTTGATGATGCACATAAACATCCTAAAAATGTTCAAAAGAGAGTAATATTGGAAGTAGAATCTACCTTAGCATCAGGATTAAAGAATAACAAGTTGAACTCTGGGTTGACTCTCAGAGTAGAAACAAGCTGCAAATTTCATCAAATCTAAATGTTATAACCAAAATGAAGGAGGACTAACGTGAAAAGCATGCTATAAGAACATGTGATCAATACATATGTATCATGTGTAAAGTACATGCTTTAGGACAGCATACCTGTAGACGTATAGCATCAGTAAGAACATTCTCTGAAGTTTTAAACAACTGAGCAGAATAACCACCACTAAAAGCATCACAGACACCAGTAACACTGGCACGAACAACGCACTGAAATACAAACATTCAATAGCTCAGTCATGTCCAAAAAGGTGAGAAGGTTTTTTTTTTTTTTTTTTGATAGCAAACAAGAAAAAAAAAACTCACTACAAACAAAAGTGACCTCAAAACCAATGTCCAAAAAGGTGAGAAGTAAAATAATGATATCATAAATCACTACAGTTGGTGTGAATTTATATCACCATATAGTATTTTATCAAAGTAAGAGCATTACTACAGTATTCGGAATTTATTTCTTATAATAAACTAGCAGATACTATGAATATTAACCCTTAATGAAGCAGGAAGTGTGAAGACCTTAAAAGGCAGCTACTGTCTAAATGACACCTATGGTAAGACATGCTACATTTCAGCATCAGAATGTGCTTGTGGATTTTGAAGTCCCAAATTAATGCGATTGAGAATGTTGGATCTAGTCGTGGAGAACCAAATAGGATAATCAACTAATCAAGCCATGAATGATGAACCTCTTCAGTCTTCATCTCCTATACTTAAAACATTACAGAGATATTTAAGATAACTTAAATTAACAATAAGTTAGGAGTTAGAAGCTTTCTCATATTACAAAATAAAAGAAAACCTAAGTTTAAGTGCTATAACACAATTTAAATTGCTCTAATATTGCAACCAAAAACAATAACTTGGCTCTAGGATTTTCATCATCAAGACTGAAAACTTAAATACTAAAATATCAACGAACCCCTGACAAGCTATTCGGAAGACATGGAAGAATAAAGAAGATATGAAAGTCTGGAAGTACCAGTCCTGATTCATTTTGCAAGACCATAAACCTCTCCCAACTGGATTTAGACCTCTGTGAATCATAAGCATCATCCAAATATGCCAACCCCTCACAACTGCTAAGTTCCCACCTCATACAAAGAGAGGATGAGTTAGCAAAAGCTTCCCCAGTGTTACTGATGCCAACAGCAGCTAATCGAATAGTTTGCCCATTTGCCACAGTGATTGGGGTGACACGAATTCGCCCTGGACTACGGTCAGCTTGATTTGCTGTCTGTATAACTTCACGTTTATTAACTGAAAATGGAACAAATTTAAACATGTAAAAGCTAAATATAAGGTAAACCTGAATGAATTTTTCTTGCAAAAAAATTATAAATACCAGGTTCATCAACAAGCAAGGCAATGGAGGAAGGAAAGCCGCATGTAAGAGACAGTGAAACTTCAGAAATTGCAGGTAGAGGATGGTCATCTCCCACTAAATTCCCACGTTTAAAAAACAGATTCTGATCCATTGGAAACCATAGAAAAAAAATTATGATTTCATTTGTTTAAACGAAAAAAATTACAGCAGAAGGTATATTAGAAAGCATTAAAAAAATAAGGAACCGTATAAGTCCTCAAATGAAATTGGAAGCTTACAAAGGTTCCCAGCTCTTGACATAAAATCTCATATAAGCTGCGACTGCCAGAAATGAGATGCACATGAACTCCATCTCTAGTGTGGGCATGCCTGGCATTCAATATCTTGAAAGTTTCAATGTAGTCAACACCTTCATCCCATGGTTCTGGTCCTCCGGCGAGTGAAACATGCATATTTGTTCCAGGGGAAAGATATAGCTTATCCAAATTTTCCAGTTGAATACCAGTTTCTGATTGACCCAGATTGAACCAATAACCACCAAATTGGCTTCCATCACCTGCCTGTTGCACAATAAGAGGTGGATATGCAGCAATACGCAAAGATGCTTTTAAGACAATAGGTCCATGAAAAGAATGATTGAATTGCTGAGACTCTTTCGACAATGTTGCATGCAGCATAGTTCGGTCAGGACCAGAAGCATATAAAGAGGCCCATGAGCATAGAGGGCCATGAACAGATGTATGGCGTTGGGAAGTCTCCAGATTGTCAAAGAAAGGTATCTTCTCAGTTGCATTGACGACGGTGAAAGACAAGCTTCCAGGTTTCCAATTTATTAAGGAACTAAAAGCATCACATTTATAAAAATAGGCACCTGCAAATGAAAATCAAATTTAACAAAAAAAAAATATATGAAATCAAATGGTAATAACCAAAAGTGAGTGTCCAATGATGATAGGATAATACATCACCATTTGATGCTTTCAATGTTACAGCAGCTTGAAGGTGTGATCCTACAACAGTCTCGACATGGAAGTTTTGCAGCATAACCATAGATGATGGAATAGAAACTTCAATAACAACCTATTAAACATGAAACAAAGTTGCAAAGGTTAACAGGATAGTAGGCGTCGAAATGGGAACTATGCAGGGCATAAAGGTAAAGTGCTTAAATACTATCGTTGGCCTTTTCCTAATAGCTTAAGCTTTTGGGTCTAATGGTTACTAACAATAACATCTAAAATGATCCCAAAATTAGAACTTCATGCAGGAACAGCTATACAAAAGTTCATGAACACCACAAAACATGTCATCTCCTGTGGTAAATTCATTAACTATGCAAAAGCACCATTTAAAAAGATATGTACAGTTTTCATAGGCAAAACAATGATACGTAGGCAATTTCTTTAGACATCTCATATAAGATGTTCAACTTAAACCAAATTACATTACCTCATCATAATTGAATGAATCAAAAACAGACACTACTTTGATCGTAGTTTTTCCGGGTTTCTTTGCCTGGACAGTTCCAAAAGCAGATATGGATACAGTATCCATGTCTGAAGAAAACCATTTATAGTCACCGGAAGCTTTTACACAACCTCCTGTAGCTTTTAGCTCCACTTCTTGATAAACACCAGGGGCCCATGGAAGGAGAATGCTCTGAGACATGTCATTTATTCCGTCCAAACTAAACTTAACTCGATCGCATACCATTATTTCTTGTACAACCTTAAGAACCTATAAAAGAAAGAAAGCCTCAATGACACTTAATTGGCTAGCTATGATCACAGGAGAATCATTAAATTTTTTTTAAAGAATAATATATATATATATTAAAAATGTTCAAGTCAATGCGCACCGATATAACTTCATCAGTGTGTTGGATGTGGACCATTAGATTTATATACTTTGACTCAAAGTATATGCACTTGTCAAAACTACTCCATAATCAATGGTCCACATGCATTGGTACTGATGTAGAGTGCGCACTGACCGGAACGGGACCGATATTTATATATATATATATATATATGTATTAAATAAGATAGAATTTACAAGTAAATATTTGAAAAATAAAATGAGAAGCTGAAGAAAAGTCAAACCTCCTTCGTGTCTGGATGCCCACTAAAATAAGTTAAAGAAGCTGTTAGTTTTCCCATTCCTTGTGAAGTTGCTTTCAGGACTGTAGAATTTCGCCAGCCATGTTTAAGCACAATATCATCCGACACCAAGAAAGTTTTCCAGTATTCAGACTGGTTGTCAAATAATTTAACATCGTCATTCTGTAATGCAGGAAATAAATTCAGAGCAAATACCAAGAAATTATTGGGAAGTTAATTGATATATAGTGACCAACAAGTTAACTGGTATATACTATATAGTGACCAACAAGTTAACATATATATATATATATATATATATATATATCAGATTTAATTTTCCAGGTAGCTATCCTACCAAATTCAATCCTATTCCCTTTTCCAACAACAATATACAAGTAAGAATGGGTTAGATAAATGCCTAGAGATATATTTCCAAGGAATCCTTTATGTTGGATAGTAACATCCAATCACTATGAAGCCATGTGGTAAGTACAAAGCAAATCCATTAAGCCAAATCAGGAGCAAAAAAGCTCCACAAAAGAAACTAAATTGGTTTACTTAGTTTCATCTCCGGAAGAGGAAAAAATAGTATCATATGTAGATTGGACATGTGTACCATAACCTCATCCTTAGAGGCTTAGACTTTCACCCTTCCAGTCTTTTCCCCACTTTTGAACAATTAGGTCCCCGAAAACATAGCTCTTAGATTATTTCACCAAGGAAGAGTTAGATATTTAAGAACCAGTTTCCAGCACTCAACCCTATTCTGTTTGTCAAAGGGTTTAATGTACCTTTAAGAGAATCAATATCCAATTATGAAGGCATGAGGTGAGCACAAAGCAAATAAATATTCAATTATGAACTTTCAGCAAATCCATTGAACCCGAGAAGGAGCAAAAAAGCTCCACAAAAGAAACTAAATTGGTTAACTTAGTCTCTTCTCCATAAGAGGAAAGAATAGTAACATATGTAAAATGGACATGCATACCATACCTCATCCTCAGACATGGCACATACACATATACATGCAAATGTACTTATTGATTATATAGTTAGTACAATTTAACCAAAAATAATTAAATGAGCTCTTACTTAACATGGAGGAAATCTTAAATCAACACGGATGACAAAATGTAGTTCCCTCAGATCATAAATGCATTGTAACTCACATGTATCACTAACAAGATGTAACCAGAAGAATGCATGTCATACCTTCGTAATGTAGATTTCTTGTGCACTAGGCCCGGGTGAAAAAACTTTCATCCGAATAAGATATTGACGGCCAGAAACAACATACCAACGTGCCACAGACGGAATGGCCTCTGTTCCTTCTACAGGATCACCAGAACCAGACAATGGTGACATGTATAAACATAGAGTGTCTGGTAGGACCACATTAAGCGTTGACACCTGTATGTGGCCAGCAACTCTGGTATCTTCAACAATGACAACTGTTTCCCCTAAGCTTATAGCACGAGTTACACCCATCATAGTGTCCACTTGAGCAATTGAAGGGTTTGAAACAGACCAGTTGTGATGCAGAGATGGCAGGGTAACCACTGCAAGCCAAATGAGAAAGATAACAAGATTATTGAGAGTAATGCTGATAATGCACAAAATTGTAAATTCTAAGAAATTAGAAGGAAAAAAATGACTTTAGGCAACAAATATAATGCACAAATCTCAAAAGAATTGTATTAACATAAAATTCTTCTGTACAAATCCAGGAAAAATGAGTGAAGCTGCCTAATGAAGCTACCCTCAAACAGACTAATTCCCACCATCAATCTTTAAGACACTAAGTGCAGGACTGGCCTTCACTCAAACTGAAATTTGTGTCATTACAAAATTGTACAAGCATTGAAGTAAAGACAACCTTCAGGAATATTCTCATGAATAACTTTAAGAGAATATTGGAAAGCAGCACCAATGAGTACATAAACTGGTGAGGGAGGTTCGAGTGACATGGCTTCTGCTACAGTTAGAACAATGTTATCAGCCATGTCCTTAAATTCTGGCTCAAGCAAATGCACAGAAACTTTCTCAAGTCCAATCTCAACTCCTTTTACAACATACAGATCTGAAAATACACCCTGCACAACACATAAAAAAAATGAGATACAACATTAAGTGTATGTGGTACTTCGCAGGTAGTGCCTATTTACAAACACAAATATATACATACACTATTCTCAAGTATTATTTGAATATCTAAATCGCCACATAAACCGCCACAGTCACTCAGAGGAGAATCCTTCAAAGGAACATGTACAAGGTGATGAGTTCCATCAGTTTCAGGCATCAGTTGCCACATGAACTGTAAGCCCACTAATGATGAAAACACGTTATCTGCAATAAAATTTGAAATGAATACCACCACACCAAAAATGAAAAAGAAACAAACGAATGGAGCAAAGATGAGAGTATAACTTTTAAACCTACAACAGCAACTAACAGAAATTGAACAAGTATTATAAACATTAGACAGAGCTAACACCCTATAATGAATGTAAATCATTTCCATCACCTACAGGATCATATCTAGCATCATTGTGCCGCCTCTACTTATAAATTTAGATTTGACACTTACTTAGCCACTCCAATGTTTTGGAAATGTAACTTCTTCTTTTTGTTTGATTACCCAAAAATGCCCTTAACCCACTTAGAAACCAAGTTTGAAACTGTGGCCCCCGTGGATCCCTACAATATTTGGGGAACCGGAAACTATGCAGGGATGAACACTAGACCTCGTGGGAACAAACCACAGGCCGAACATTCTGCTAACAACTCATGGGTAAAGTTTTGGAATTTTAACCGAGTGAAAATTATTAGGAATTTTACTCAAAGAAATAAGACACAACGTTTACTTTCTTTTTTTCCGTTCTTTTTTTAAATGAGAGAAAAACAGAATTTAACAGCAACTTATAAATAATATTTTAAAGCAAATTACGAGTCACCCTCACAGAAAAAAGAAAAAAAAAAATCCAATACATGGTTGTTAAAAATCAAATTTGTAAAGATTTCCAAAAAAATAAAAATAAAATCAAATTTGTAAAGGCTGGAAGACAAAATGAGATAGTGAAAATTTCATCTGGGATTCAATAAAACAAAGTGCCTTAAATGCTTAATAGAAAGAACACAAATGAACAATGTTATGATAAATACCATTATAATGAAAAAGTAAATACATATCACTGAAACTGAGTCCCAAGTCCCAACAGTCTCAAAACATATATATAATGTTTCAGATCCCTTAACTATCAAGGTTTGGTACAAATGACAGTCTCAAAACCATATATGAAAGCATTAACATTTAAGATACCTTGACTATCAAAGGCACGGACGCGGAGAGTAGCAAGCCCGTCTAGATCAAGTTTAATGGAATTGTGAAATATCTGGATTCTGGAAAAGATGTCAATAAACACTTTGCAGCGAATTACAATTCCAGAGTGTACATCAGTGGCATAAACAGCAGTCTCTTTTCGGCCACTGTAAGGGGCAATTGATCTCAAACGTGCACTCGTTGAGCAGCGGTTACTAGAATTATATTCAGGTAGAACGGATAAAAAATCATGATGATCCCATGACCTGTAAAATATTAAACAATAACAACAATGATAATCACTTCGTTTGTTTTGACTCATCAGTGTATCATTCTTTCCATCCATTTGGTTGATAAAACGGAAACAAGACCAAATGAAAATGAAGTGGGTTGTCTATGGAATATCTGTTTAGAAGGGGAGGCAAAAGAAACCAGTTGACATTATTAATTGTACCATTATACCGGTATTTTTTGAAACTGTACACCTTTCTTCGTATTCCTAATGTGAGGCAAGGGTAAAATAATAAAAGCTTTTATTCTCTGTCCTTAAGTCCCTTAAACGAAAAATTAAGTTCAGAGAGTTTATACCATTTCCCCTTCTCTTGGTCTCATCATTCTACACAGTACCCACAAACAAAAAAATGAAAAAGAAAAACAATAGAAAATAGTCTCCCTCGTATTCTTTTCTTTCACACTCCGTTCCTTCCCTCCTGTTTTACTCCAACCAAAATGAAACGTAAAAGAATATCATTACAGGACTTATAAAAACAAGGTTCCATTACAATTTCCTTTCTTCAAAGCCATCAGCACCTAATCAACATGTGCAACTTTGAGTCAAAGTAATTGAGCAGAATACAAGCGAAACAACAACCGAAAAGCTGGCCTCATGAGCTTCTACAAACACATCTAAAATTTGAAAAAAAATTCCAGACCAATGCCAGTACTCTGCATTCAGTTCATTTAACTTTCTTATCAATTATATCATGTCTACATTTTTGCAACAAACTGATCACTATAAATCATAAGAAATAAAATAAAATTCAAGCTTCTATTACTAAATTAGATTATATAAATGTATCCTGAACATATAGGAAGTACCATTTGAAGCAACCATCACTTCCTTGAAGACGGTACTCCACAGGATTCGTAATTTTAGGAGGCAAAAGTATGTTCACATCAGTAATGTGCGGTCCAGAACCTAAAAGCGACGTCGTTTGCTCCACCGCCACTGCCAGAAGCACCAAAAGGGACCAAAACGTCGTCGTGAACCGAGACATCTTCAGTTAATCTCCTGAAATATAGAAGCTAAATCGTGTTCCAAGATTCGATCATTTTAAAGTTTTATTCGCGGTTAATTCACTGCACTGCAAAAAAAAGATGTATAGAACCTGAGCTGAGTTCGAGTGAAGTGGAGGAGTCAAAAATGGAAACCCTAAAAACAGGGTTTAAGAGTGCAGGAATGGTGTGGAATTTGAAGGGAATACGTGACGTGGCGCGATGCTGTTGGTGGTAAAATAACGTCTGGTGTCAGATTAGTGTGGCCCCCAACATTTGGCTGGGTTTGAGGGGGTACTCACGCGCTTTATATGGAGCGTATGATGACCGACCAGGCATCGGACTAAAAGCGAGAAACAACAAAATCGAGATACGCGCGATTACCGCTGTCGTTTTCAGGTTTTTCTTTTTAATTTTTTTATTTAACAATTATTTATTTCTTCCTTTTCCAAAATTAATTAATTAATCATATATAATAAAACATTAAACACTACCAGGAAATTTTTAGTGTGATTTGTACTTTTATGTTTAAATTGAGAAAAGATTTTTAAAAAGCTTGAATGGAGATGGAAAGTGATATGGATTTATTTATCTATGAATTGATTCTCCTTATGAAGACTTTATGTACCAATTAATTAAAGCAATTTGCTCTTCCTTTTAGGCTTTTTATTATAAAAGTAAAAAAGTAATATAACCAGTAAAAAAGTAATATAACCAGTAAAGTAACAGTGGTTTGGCTCCCACTGTTATCTAAAATAGAGACTCCATTTGGAGATCTTTTGTGTCTTCGACCTCTATTTTACTATTTACATTAAATAATATTATTTTATCTTTCCATTTATTTATCATATTTTTAACTAAACTCAATTAATTTAATTTAATTTTTTATTCATAAATATAATCACTATAAAAATTATACCATTAGAAATATTTTATTGAGATCTTTCTATAAGAGATTATGCTTCTTGATTATTAATGAACTGAATATTACAAGTATATATATTGCATAGGTCGTGCATGACAATTAAATCTCCTAAACCGATAACTAAAGCTAAAAGATAGATACAACACAGGTGTTTTATTCACCTTTGCAAATTTATTGTATTAATAAATTTTTAATATCTAATTTTGAAAAATAACCAAGCTCATATCATCTTCTTCCTCAACACCATTTTCCTACTCGTCTCTCTTTTAAATTTAGTTATATCTAGTCACTTATAATCATCAAATTCTTGTGTGAAATCATAACATCAACAATTGAAGAATAGAAATCAATAAAATTCGAGAGATTCTATTGTTGACCTAATAATATCTAGTTTTCTCAAATTTAGACGTGTCAATATGTATCATTATCTCAAAAGATGATCTCCCATATATTTTCACAATAAATAGAACATAATGATTCATTAGAAAATGTTTGCCAAAAGCTTATTCCGATCACATTCATGATTTTGAGGTTTGATTTAAATAATTTATATTTAATGTAATAATAAAAAAAAATTACAAAAATCCAACAAACTATATTTATGAATTTTAGTTAAAATGTCTTCAAATTGCGTGAGACGGGAGTGAGAAAGGGATGTTTTAAATGCATTCACAAGGAAAAAAAAAACACATAATAAATATGGTTTTTACAAATTAAAAAATAATAATTAAAAATTCAATAATGCTACATTGCCCAAATTTGGTGTCCAAATGATGTGGCAACACCGTGAACCATTCATTTAAATTGTATTAGATTTGCATGTTTAGATTTACATGTTTTAAATGAATGGCCCAGAGTGTTGCCACATCATTTAGACACCAAATTTGGACAATGTAGCATTACTCTAATTTCTTAAACAAATTATATTACATTGGTCTTCAAACAAACAAAATTTATTTGTCGATGGGAGAGTTGGCCGATTGGTTGATAGCTCTGGTTTAGAAAATGGGTATGGTTTTGGGGGCCCGTCTTGCAAGCTGTTTTTTGTTTTTGTTTTTCGAAAAGAAAAATGAAAATGAAAACGAAAACAGTGTTTTTGGTTTCGTTTTTGGATTCCGAATACGCGTCTGGTAGCATTTACTGGAATCCGTATTTTGAAAATAAAAACGGAAAAAACGCGTCTGGTAGGATAAATCGAAAACTTTCGAAAATCGAAATTAATATAAACAAATTAATTAAAATAATTAACCATTTTTTAAATATAATTAATAAATTAACACAAAACCCTTATCAGTGGAAGAAGAAGAAGAAGAGGAGGAGGAGGAGGAAGAGGAGGAGGAGGAAGACCAGATCGGCGACGGCAAGAGGGATCGGTGGCAATCGGCGATCGGCGAGAGGCGAAGGAGGAAGAGGATGAAGAAGAAGAGATCGGTCGCCGATCGCAAGCAGAGGAGGAAGAGGAAGAAGAAGAAGAAGAAGAAGAAGAAGAAGAAAAAGAGGAAGAAGGCAGCGATCGACGGAGGAGATCTCGTCGGCCGGAAGAAGACTGCTCGTCGGCCGGAAGAGGCAGCTCGTCGGCAGGAAGAGGAAGAAGAGGGAGAAGAAGAAGAAGAAGAAGAAGAAGAAGAAGGGGAGAAGAGGAAGAAGAGATCTCGGCCGGAGATCGGGAAGGGGAAGCTCGTCGGCGGCGGGAAGGAAGAAGAGGGAGAAAAAGAAGAGGGAAGAAGAAGAAGAAGGAAGAAACGAAGTCAGTAAAAAAAAAAAATTATTAAAATAAAATATATATTAATGATATGGGACCCACAGCATTTGGAAAACAAAACCAAAAACAAAAACAAAAACAAAAACAGTTTTTTTTTGTATTTTAAAATTTCCACTTTTAACACTTGACTTTGTTTTTGTTTTTGTTTTTGTTTTTGATTTCTGAAAATAAAATGAAAAACGGTTTACAGGACACGAATTCGAAATCATTTTTGGAAAACAAAAACAAAAACAAAAACAACTGAAAACAGCCTGCAGGACGGGAGCTAAACTTTCACGAAAACACTTAGAAAGCACACATGAAGCTTCAAAGTAACGTACAAGGAAATCACAAGTGAAATCAATGCAAAAGGAATCCTAATAGATATCCAAAGAAAGTATAACACAAGTAAATAACAAATGAAATTAAGAAATTAGGAAATCCTAATCCTAATCCTAATCCTAATCTTAATCGTAATATATTATGCATCCAAATTCCAAACAATTTTGCGTACCAGTAAAGCTTCTAATTAGACCCGCACTTCATCTACGCCCAGTCTTATATGCATAATCTTCTTTTCTTCATCCTCAAGTAACCCATTCTCATTGCCACACCAAATACAGTACATGAAACCAACAAAATTGATTTCATCTTTCGAGTTCGATTCAAAGAAAGATAATCACAGTCCATTGGCGGCTCCATCGAAATTCATCAGATCATTGTAATGCTGACAGTACGGCAGCAGCAACCGTTCTTGGATTGTCTTTCCAACGGGAGCCTCATGACTCCACTCTCACAGGAGACGAGACCGAGACCGAGACCCAAGCAGCAGCAGCACATCTTAGATTGGCTTTCCAATGGTAGCCTCATGAGTACTCCACTCTCGCAGGAGGCGAGACCGAGACCCAAGCTGACGAAGCTGTTAGTCAATGTTACCATTCAGGGGACCTTCCGTGCCGTTCATCTGGTGATGACAACGGAAAACACTGTTGCGGACCTAGTGGCAGCCGTTTTGTCCAAGTACGTTAAAGATTGTTCCCTGCCTATCTTACCAGCCACAAATCCATCTAGTTTCGACCTCCATTACTCCCAGTTTTGCTTTGAGAGTTTGGGGAAGGAGAAGAAGTTGATTGAATTGGATTCAAGAAACTTTTTCCTGTGTCGAAGAAAGGCCAGCGACATCAGCAGCAGTGACATAACTCCATCGTCTTCGACAGAAATAGGAAAGGCCAATAGCAATAGAGATTGGCTAACGTTCATGGATATCTTATTGTAACAGTTTCTTGTTATTGCTTCATTGTTTGATTATCACACACTAGATTGTGTAGTGTAGGCATGTAAATTTAGCTATTGCTATTTGGATGATCAAAGTTGAAAGAGGAAAGATTCCCTCTAACCTAATTACGATCCTCGAGTCGATCTATGATAATATCTTAATCACCACTGTGCTTGTAGTTTACGGTTTTCTGTTTCAAAAAGATTTTTTTTTTAATTTTTTAAATATTACATAAATTCAGGTATTTTTTGGGAGTCTCAAACCCACAACCTCGTAGGGTAGGTGTGAGGGGTTTTACCACTTGACCAACCTCATTTTGTCCTCTGTTTCAAAAAGATTAGAAGAAATAAAAGTGATTTAGAGAGAATAAACCCTAGTTAGATTTTATGTTTTGCAAACAAGCAGGTGGAGAACTAAAACCCTTCACGGAATCACGGCATATAAACCCAAAACCCCAAGAAATATGTTACTAGAACTTAAAGCTTGAATTCGACGACAGATAAATGAAAATTACACTATTGTAGAGACTAGATAACGTAAATAGATCCTAACCATTGTTAGCCGAAGTTTATAAAACTAATTTCATTAATCCATTCATATCAAACCATCATAATATCAGCCAAAATAGAATCCTTCCAGTAGTTTCGACCATTTACCCTACCTTCCTGAAAGTACAACAGTAAGGAAGTCATGTTACAGTCCTTGGGGTTACGAAGGATCGGATCTTATTTTATTCTAACCAACAGAGCGGATCAGTTATAAGCTGAACAAGACTGGTTTGACCGGTTTCAGTTGAACATAATTGATTCATGATTAATAGTTTCAAGGAACCAGTCAATAGTAGATCCACACACTTCAATTTTCACTCACTTTCACATACACATAAGATCTTACACGATAAAAATCTTAATCTAAGTTTAACCACATTTTAAACAATCATAATTTATCTAGAAACAAAATTTCAACATAAATGGACATGCAGATGAAATTTATGGAATCTGATTCTAAGGGGTTTGGGGATAGAGGAGGAGTGGATTTAGGAGACTCTGGTAGGTATATGAGCGGAAGGGAAGGATGATGGATGAATTTAGAAATCAAGGTGTACTTAAAATTGTATACTTCTTTAAATTGGCAAATAGTAGTTAGAAAGTGCGGATATTTGGAAAAAAAAAATTGATGTATTTGGAAAACCTCTCAAGGAGCGCAGAAATCCCTCTATTGTCCCCATCAAGCAGCAAGCACGTACCAGGTGGAGCTCTCCTTGTAAGAAAACTCAGGAATTGACGAGGCTCCAAGTTTTACAAGGTCAGCACAAGAATTAAACCTGACCTTTCCAGATTGATCGAAAACGGTTAATGCAACAGATGGTAAGTGCATAAAGTCATTAGCCATTTTCCAGCAGTAGTGACCCCAATCCTGCAGCTGCATTGATACAATAATGACTCAAGTCACGGATTCTGTTTGTGCTTGGACTAACTGTGCATACAGCCCACCCTTGTGAAGGAGTTCAGTGTGGTCACCCATCTTTACATGCACAGATCATCAAAACAAAAACAAAAATTAAATAACTAGAATGCACTAAAGTGAGCAATAACAATATATAAAGTCTTTCAAAATGCAAGACAAGAACTCATACCTCAACTATTTGACCATCATCAATTACAACAATTCTATCAACGGTTTTTACAGTAGAAAGCCTGCGAAAAAGTTATTCTTCTTGATTCCACAAATCATTCAAGAAAAAACGGAACTAGAACAGGTGAAGCAAGGACATACCTATGTGCTATGACAATGACGGTTCTTTTTGTGGTATTGTCATTTCTTAACGCATGAAGGATCCCCTACAGATAAAGTAGATGCCACATAAGCAACAATAGGCTAGGTGAATTTATAACATATCTATTTATTTTTTTTACCTTTCGATAGGAAAGAATTGGATTAATTACCTTGACATAGTGTTCACTTTCTGAATCCAGAGCACTGGTAGCTTCATCGAGAATCAGAACAGCAGGATCTCTAAGCATGGCTCTAGCAATAGCAATTCGCTGCTTCTGCCCTCCACTTAGCAAATCATCATCGACAAGGGTTTCATAACCATGAGGAAAAGATGAAATGAATTCATGAGCATGAGCCTGTTTGGCAGCCCATTCTACATCTTCATCTGTAATGTCTTTCGGGCAACCATAACTAATGTTTGACTTGATATTCATATGAAAGAGGTGGGGTTCCTGCCTCAAATGAAGTTTTACTGTTTTAGAATAAATTTAGTACTTCCATGTCAAGTTATGTATCATAGATTAATTAATATGTAGTCAAACCTGTCCAACAAATCCAATCTTTTCTCTCAGCCAGCTGATGTCCAACTCTGTAAGTGGGAAACCATCAATATAGATCTGCAAAATCAGAGTAACTTATGGATGTGAAACCTAACTACCATTCAAAGTAGTATAATTCCATGCACATTATAAAGCAAGAATCTAGACACGTAAATTCATAATGATTGGAATAATAGATGAATGAAAATTTTCTGAATAATAAGGAAATTCAATTAAGCACATAACAGATGCACAAAAAAAATGAAGTGCGTCTAAAATGAAATACTCTAATGTGTAAAACTATTTTGATGTGACAAAATGATTCAATCGTTTCAATCCAATTATTCATACAATTAAAACACCGAAACGTTAAGAGTATGATGCAAAGGTAAATATAACACTAGCATACCTGACCATTAGTTGGCTCATAAAGACGTAGTAAAAGATTGACTAATGTGCTTTTTCCACTGCCACTTAGACCAACCTAGTCAAAATAAGGATATGCAGTCAATCCCTAAGTCATTGACTCATTGCACCATCAGCTAAATGAATGATAATATGCAAAGACATTTCTTACAATTGCAATTACTTCATTTGCTTTAACATTAAGGCACAGATGATCTAGAATGGGTACCTGTTTGAATATCACAGGGATGTTAAGACCAATGAAAAGAAGAAAAGAAGGAAAGAAGGAAATAAGGAAAGTAAAAGAATTAAACAAATTAGAAGAAAATTTATAATCAATTGGTCAGCAGTGTAAGGTCCCTCGTAAAATGAGCCAGACATGCTACCCAAGGCATTTTCAAAACCGTATCTAGTGATATGTGTACGATATATAAGAGTACCTCATATTCATTACAAATGAAAAAGTATATTCATTTTTGGTCCTAACAACATTTCCATAATTGCAAGGAAAAAAGGAAACATATTGTAAAATAAAATGTTGCTATATCTCTATATCATCCTTATAATCATCTCAGAATTAGTAACATTTAAAACAATAGGTATCTAAATGAAGCTACAATACCAATAATAAATCTACTGAATCCACTTAACAAACAAAAGGCATCTCTTGTTCATTGGGCATAATTCCATGCCACATATATGTAAACATGACGGGGAGAAAATGAAATCATTTAACCTCAAATTATATTAGTTTAGTATTCAAGGACATAAGACATACTGTCACCCTCGAAGGATAGTGAAAAGAAACATTTACAAACTGTATATTCCCCATCAGCCTGGGCAATTTCACACCTGCATAAAGTAGGGTGCACCATGAACATTAAACATTATAAAAACAGTAATTATTCAAAGAAAATTTCGAAAAAAAGTGGCCAATCAAAATATATGATGCAGAGAAACTGGAACTTGGAGCAAAAATCACATAGCTATACTCATTCTTTCTTCAACAATTTCTTATCTCTACTGAATGTCTAGTTACTCTAGTAGAATCTGAACCCCACTATTTTGGGGTCCTTCCATCCAGAGGACATATGTTAGAATAAAACTAAACTACACCAAAAATTAAAGATGGAGCTGTAAGTTGATCTATAGGACTAAATACATCGAAACCAAAAACATAAATAATTAAATAGCAGTGCTGAAAATACATATATCCCTTATGTAAATACAATGGGGATCTATTTCTCTATAAATTCTACTATATATGATGAGGAACTAAATCCAAACCTACTTGCAATTCAACAGATTGCAATTTACAATAACAAAGTAATAGTTTCCTATCACAATTTCTAACAGAATCCTCATTTTGCAAAATGATAAAGGAATAATCGTGCATATTGGACTGAAAGTGTTTAGTTCCCACAGGAAATTGTGTAATGAAGCTGGTCAAAACAAAGCATGATAGATGCTCAATAATTTAAAAGATATTTATTCCAATCTTCACAGACCTCCCTCCAAGAAATACATATTACTTGCCTTTTGATAGAAATTGGTTGCTGGGCAAGAGATCCATTAACTGGAAGACTTTTTCACTAGCCCCAATGGATTGCAGTAGTGACGATAAATTGTCTACCACCCTCCAAGTAGCATAGATCAACCACTCACAGTATAACACATACTTTGTGAGCTGCTCAACTGATACATAACCAGTCATAATTGACATTCCTCCTAACAGCACTGCAATAACCTACAATTTTGACAATCAAAGTTAACTTAAGATTTCTTTCAAAAAGAAAGTTACTTAAGATTGAAAATTAACAGCTAAATATCCTAAATCATTTAATCATCATTCTTCACCAATGTGATTTATTGAAAATAAAAATATATTTTTTTAAAAATTCTTAAAAACATTATAACACGCACCAAGTGTGTATCAAATACAAAAGTATTTGAACATTTACAAACTCATTTTAATGTGCCGCAGCAGGAGACCCTGTAGGTATAGGATGAACAACATGTAGAACTTAATGTGATGTATCCTCCTAAATGAGTTCTCCTTTACCCCCTTTTGACAGGCACCTTAGGTAACTGTTATTGAAACTTTATTTCATGTAAAAATAAAAGGATAAATAGCATTCTGTCTAGGCCAGACCATCAGACAAATGAAAAAGACAAGATATTCAAAATATTATTTATTCAGGAACCTGATGATTTCAAGAGGGTTTCATTAGCTCCAACTTACTGAGAAACGATAAATTCATCTTCAAACGTTTGGAAAAATGAGTGATCTTTAAAATATCAAGAGAGAAAAAAAAACAATAAAAAATGAAACCAGAACTCTCCCACTAGCATCAAGCTTGAAGAAGAAAAATACTATTATGTCAAATAAAACAAATTCTATAAATCTTCTGCATAAAAAACCTTCTTTTATGTTTGAGAAAAAATTGCCTTTTGGATAATAATCTCTATACAACGTATTTTCCTTTCTTATTTTTCATTTTCCTCCCTTTTTTCTTTAAAAACATTAAGAAAAAAAATGGGATAGAGCAAAAAGTGTTAAGTACATTGACGAGTTGCTCTAGCTGTACACCCCATTAATTTAATCCTATGCATTTATTTAACAATCGTATCAACTTAAAAAAAGAAGTTCAGAAGCAATAGAGATGTGAATCCGCCTGTCCAACAGATTTCTTGAGTGAAAACTAGCATATTCGAATCTATGGCTTACAGACTGTTATCCAAACCTGTGTTGAACGATAAAGGGTGGTAAAACTCATATTCCACAATTCATAAGCCACACTTTCACGGATGCTTACAGAAGCTAACTTTTCCAGCCATTCTTTGTACCTATCACCATGTATCACAGATCATTTAGATTTTAATACGATTACACAAAACAATAAAATCTTATGTGCTTTGGGGGTAAATCTGTGTCTTTCTAGCAAGAGTGTCTACATGCGATAAGAAAGGATGATAGAGATAAGATTATTGCCTTCCAATTTCTTTTTGTTCTGTTCCATAAGCCCGTACAGTTCTAATCTGAGAAAGTGATTCTTGTGCAACCTACATTTAGATAAAACTATTATGCTATTCAAGTGACAGAATTCTCAACAGCAGCTTAAATCAGTTTCCAAATTTTACATCGTTGGCATGAGCATTGAACCCTTGAGTTAATCTTGCAGCTTTCTTTTGGTACCTATCAACCACAGCTAGCTTCAGTAATAGTTTCAAATAATCAAAAGCCTAGTGAAGAGGCACCTTTGAGTAAACAACAAAATTTCCCAAAGCAGTTGAAACAAATAATTACACAAGCATGTGTACCTTTTTTCTTTACATATATATATATAGAAGAAAGTATGTATTACATTTTTTGTTATCTTAGGATAAACTCAGATGCGATGACTTGTTACCTGAGACAATATGCTCAGTAGATGATAGCAAGGACACTCAAGTCTTAGTTACAACTTAAAACTTATATATGATAGCTAATAATCCAAAATAGATATTTATAATTTTTTTTCCAGGCCTGTTATATGATTCAGGACATGATCAGAAGAAAAATATACATTGTCATATATTACATAAGAAAATTTCGATCTATGAAGACTAATCTAATAGGTCTATGAAAGTCAGAGAAGGAACAGATACTCACTCGCCATAAACCAAAAAGATTGTAGACAAAATAAAACATATGACCAATGCTGATAATGTGAGAGGCCAAGATAAAGTCAGCAAGTTAACCAATGCACCTGTTCCCTACACCAATAAAAAAAATAAAGGAAAACATTCAATGCCAATGAAAAAGAGGAAAGACCGTTTAAGGGGAAAAAAGAAAAGAACAAACCTGGAGAGAATTGTGTAATATCAAATGAATATTGTTTCCAAGGACATAAGAGAGCTGCTGACAATCTGCTCCAAGCCTACTTGTCAAAACACCGACTGCTTCTGCGTCGAAAAAGGATATATCCTACATCAAAGGTGATGTACCAGTACCATAGAGTATTCTATTGACTACGAAAACCAAAAAAATAATAACAATAAAAGAAAAGAATCAAAATCCTGGGAAGCATGCTTCAGAAATAAATGGAACCTCAAAAGCTATACAATCATTACATTTACAACTCACCTGAAAAATAAGAGCATAATACAGTCTCTCCCTAAGACGCTTAACCTGCAGAACACAGTCAAAGGCACAAATATATATCACATTTACTTTCTGCAGAAATAACAATGATGATATAATGGTCAGGATAACAAACATTATTTTTTTTTAATTTTAAAAGTTATGAACGCCATGAAGAAAAAGAGTGAAGCAAAAATTATCAACAATCGCACAAATGATTGATCAAGATTTCAGCAAGTACAAGTACTAAAATTGTATATTTCAGAAAAACAATCTCTAAATAAGCCTAACAAACAATATTGCCAACGAGGTCAGATCCACAATACAATTTGATTAAGCTGTCTCTCATCCACTAACTAGATTATATAAAAGAAAAGGACTATCATGTTCACAAGTATGGTGAAAGGAAAATAAAATGTCTCATAGCCACTCAAATATTAAAAACTATCAGGAAAGATATATATTTAAAGAATAAGAAAACTATAATAGCAAATTTACAATAGATATATACATATATTTACATAAATACTCACCACGATTATATTTGCAATACTAAAACAGCCACTTCGCAAGCCACTGTAGCGTAAACAAAATCAATTTGGCACCTCAGTCAAACAACTATAATCACAAATGTACAGCCCATATAAAACCATACTTTGAAACCAAAGAAAATTACATGTGTATATCACATAGTTGCAAAATGCAAAATAGTCAGAAATGTACAACATTATGTATTTGTTAGGACAAAGCTAAGCTATGACTATAAAATAAAAAATATTAACCTGCAAACCCCGGAGGTGACACACAACGTAAACAAGAATCTCAAGCTCCGAGAAAACACCATGGTTTCACCTCTCTGAGCAGAAAATATAGTTGCTGCCAATATACTAGGCATAGAAATCTCTGATACCTGCAATATAACAGACCTTAATGCACATAGCTAGCATTGTTTCAATTATATAATTACAGAGCAGTCGATTCTCTACATTAACCAAGAGAAATTTGTTCTAATTTTAAAGGTCAAATTCTTAAGTGCTACAAAAAAATTTAAACAGTTGAAAATTAAGAAAATAAAAAGCAAACAAACCGCAGCAACTGTTAGGGAAGCAACTGCGAGATAGATAAGCCATTTATCGTCTCCGATCAATGTCCACATTCTACTAAGAGCCGTCCACACAGTGATCGGCTTCGCCGTTGAATCTTCAACTCCATGAGCGTCGCCACTCAAATTCCACCAACCACCGCCATGTAAAGCCGGCCGGAGATGAATTTTGAAACAATCGAAAAGGTTAAAGCCGTTGTCTTTGCTCGGGAATGCGGAATTTGAAACTGCAAAGAGTCGCTTGTGTTTGGGTTTGTGCGATGTGAGAGGAGATTGGTGTTTGATTTGGAAATTTGGAGTTCGGGAAGTGAAAATGGTGAGACTGAGAGAGTGGAGGTTCGAATGGGAGGTGGCCATCTGCTGAAAATTAGAGGGATGAAAAGGGTCTTTTTGGTAATTTCCAACGATCATGGAGTGATTCTTCTTCAGCTGTTTGGAAACAAGTAACAACAGAGAAACAATGCTAATTTGTTATTGACCAAATCGAAACTAACGACCGGAGTTCTCCATCTCTCCGGCTAGGGATGTCATAATTACCCATTGACCTGTGAACTGTGGGAACCCATCATGTTATGGATTTGGTAATTTTTTCGATTCCCGATTTAATTTCGGGATGTTTTGAGATTATATATATTTAATTTGGTAACTATTACTTTCAGTATAATTTTCCCTCCATTTTCAGAGTTTGTTAATGAGATGTGTTATGCAAATATGCAATAATTGATTTAGAGTTTGTTAATTGTTACCGGTTTTGTATTATAATTTTTATATTATCCAATAATTTTTATATAACCCCTATTAGAAAATCATTAAAAAAAGAAATATGTTAATTGGATGAAGATGGTATGGGGCAAAGAACCGATCCCTTAATGGGGAATCATCATACGTGTACTGTTTATTATAAGATGGGTAATCACGGGGATGGTATTTCTCATATAAAATAGGTTTGGGATGGTAAATGGAAAACCCGTCCCCAAACCATTGACATCCTTATCCTCGACCTCTCCCTCTTGAGTCATTTATTGGTTATTACAAATAAATTTTTTGCTAGATAGCTAGTTCAAAATTTTAAGATTTTTTAAAAAAGAAAAAAAAATAGAATAATCCACCCCCATATTTTTGTTTAAAAAAAAAAAACAGAATTAGCTGTGAAGTTAATAAACAGATGTTTGATTAATTGTATTTTTAAAACTACTATATAGTTCAAAAGCAATATATATACGTTTGATAATTTTATTGCAGAAATGAAATTAGTTACAATGACTAAAATATACTTGATTTTAGAACCATACTTTTTATTTATTTATTAATTATATATATTAAATCAATATCTAAGTATAATATTTAAATTAGAAAAAAAATTCCGTAACAACAATAAAAATATTTTTAAAAGATTTTATAAATCAAATCAATATTTAAGTAGAATATTTAATTTTGAGGTTAAACAATGTATATAAATGATTTTAACTTGATTTCATAAGGCTTATCAGATTATTAATTAATCACCTTTGGATTAATATTAAAAACCTCCACTCACCTTTTAACTATTATTGGCTGGGTAGACCAAAATACATTTATTTTAAAAACCTCACATCTGTTAGCGTAGGAAAGGTAAAGTTGTACATTCTCATGTCCGTAACAAAAAATAAAAAAGTAAAACAAAAAATAAAAAAGCTCATCTCTTTCCCGTCTCTCTCTCTCTCTCTCTCTCTCTCTCTCCGGTCAACATTATTTCCCTCTCTTGTCTCTCTCCCCTCTGACACCTCCATCGACGGTGTAAGTGTACGCCGGCGAAAGGAAAAGCCGTTGGAAGAGACATGAATCTTCTCCACACTGGTGGTAGCCTGAAGGAGGCACGAATGTTTTCCAAGCACACTCGTTGGCGAGCTAGACCTCCATCGGCTAACATGGAGAAATTGGATGCGATCGGTGGTGGCGCTAGACCACCGCCAACCAAGCATTTTTGTTTTTGATTTTTTACTTACGTGTTTGAAACTCAACAGAGGTTGAAGACAATTTGTGGTTTTAAGTAAAATGGGATGAGGCAATGAGATAAACTTGGTCAAATAGTATACCCTTCACACATAAACTATGAGGTATGGGTAGGAAATGCAAAAGTTATTATGGACCGGTTAGTTTTGCAATTTGCAATTATATTTCGGGTCTCTTGGCTAAATTACCCACACAAAAAAACCTTCAACTCCCTTAAACGACGTCGCAAGTTGCAACCGCACTTGTATATAATGCAAATTCCCCTCAAAACCCTAATTCACTCGCCGAGTCATTTACCGAACCTCGCCGCTGTCGCTCTCTCTCACACACTCAAACCCAAATCCAAACCATGACTACGCGATTCAAGAAGAACCGCAAGAAGCGCGGTCACGTCAGCGCCGGGCACGGCCGTATCGGGAAGCACAGGAAGCATCCCGGTGGTCGCGGAAACGCCGGAGGTATGCACCACCACAGAATCCTGTTCGACAAATACCATCCAGGTTACTTCGGGAAGGTTGGTATGAGGTACTTCCACAAGCTGAGGAACAGGTTCTACTGTCCGATCGTCAACGTCGAGAAGCTGTGGTCTATGGTGCCTAAGGAAGTCCAAGACAAGGCCTCTAAGGACAACGTCCCCGTCATCGACGTCACCCAGTACGGCTTCTTCAAGGTTCTTGGAAAGGGGGTTTTGCCCGGAAACCAGCCCGTCGTCGTGAAGGCGAAGTTGGTATCCAAGACTGCCGAGAAGAAGATCAAGGAGGCTGGTGGGGCTGTTGTTCTTACCGCTTAGATTCAATTTTTGTGTAATGCAGTAATGGGATTTTTTTTTTAAATTTTTACTTAGTATTTGATTTTTGGAAAAGTAAAACGTATTGAAAATTTTGCTCGGTTTAATGGTTGTGTGGTGGGTTAGTGATTCCTTGCTTGATTTTTCTCTCAATTTTAAATTTGGTATGTTTTATGCTTTTGGTTGAGTTTGCATTGTTAAATTGCTAGAGTTATTTAATCTTTTATTCATGATTGTGATAATTCATGATCATCTCTGTGTGAATTTCACTGAATCAATAGGTGACATGCTTCATTTTGTGATTTATGCAACTTAACTGGAAATTGTAGGATAGGTTATCATAAGATTTGAATGATGATTGTGTATAGTTGTTGTTTGGTGTTATAGTGAATCTATTACTTTTAAGACCTGGAGAGTTGCATTTGGTATATGTATAGTTCAAATTTTGTGAGAACTTGTGTTGCCATTACAGCAACTCCATTTGACTAGTTTGGGTTAGAGATTGTTTTGAATATTAATCACTGTTTGATATCACATTTGCAAACAATCTAGGTTGTTGGGAGATGCATCTCTCTTTTTTCCATGTTTATCTCAAGAGATGTTTATGCTCTGCTTGCTTAGGAAAAAGCAGAGCTTGACTCGTATGGGACTGTGGGAGAAGAAGCCATTGTCTTGTAACTTGTAAGCACAGACAAGAGATCAATCCCATTTGATAATGAAAAGTTGAAATGTGGTACGCTTATGAGATATGACCAGTGTAGTTGAATTCTACGCAGTGAGTGCTAAAACATCATTCTCCATGGATGACTACGAGGAATGCTATTCAATTCATTTCAAAATTTTAGAAACGAATTAATTTAATTTTCTTAATTTTTCTTTAAAACATGAGTTTCGGATCTCATCAGCAAAAAGATACCCCAATTGGATAACTTATATCTATTGCCCATGGGGTATTGTTAAATTAATTCTAATTACTTTTTTTGAAAAGCATCAATGCTATTTTTTTTTTTAAAGTATTACATATTACAAGTATTATAATAGGATTGTCGGGACCTGTAAAGGTAAGAGTGTAAGACAATATATGTACGGGCAGACAATATATGTGCGGGCCGAATAACTACTCTTACAAATCGGGAGAAAACTCTCCACATATGCTTGTAAAATGCGCATGGTGGGACTTGAATATCTCACCACCACTATGGAATGGAGGTACATTACCATCTTTACTAAGATGTGATGTGTTAATGCTAAATTATACATGTTCAAACTTCATTAAAATTTAATAATTTCTCCATTTAGGTGTATGAACCATGAAGGCCAAATGAGAAAAAAAAAAGTCCAGCTACAATACACTTTTTTTGTTTTTTTTAAGAATTATATAAATTCGGGTATTTTTGTATGGGATGACTCGAAATCACAACCTTATAAATTAAATATTGAATTTTAATCCAGAGCTACAAAATTTAAAGGTTTAATAAAAAAAATAAAATAAAATAAACTAAAAACAATATTATTATTATTTTTTGAGCAGAAACAATATTTTCTTTTAAAAACTAAAAAAAAATAATAATAATAACAAAAATGATCACAAATTCACACTCTTCCTTTCTCAGGCTCAAGCCCATTTCAGTCTCACTGAGTCTTTCACCGAGCTTTAGCAGATCTCAACGCTCTGTTTCCACGTCTTTTCCCTTCGCTCTGTTTATTTCGGGTGAGTCGCCTAACTCTAGGTTTTTCAATTTATCGAGTTTCAATCGTATTCAGTTAACTTGATTGTGTTGAATTAGTCTAGATAAAGACATGGAAAAAGTCTGTAATTTCTTCTCCTCATTTTATTTTAGTAGAACTATCTCTGTTAAGAGAGTCAAGTGCTTCTTATTCTCTTCATTTACAAATTGAAAAGTTCTCGTTAGAGAATAATTACTCTATTTTGATTATGCTGTGTTGATTTTGTTTTGAATTCAATCAAAATTTCGACTAGAGAGTGTCAATTTGTCATTTAGTAATATTAAGAACTTTATTTTAGCAATCCAGTTATTGATATCTATCTTCGTTAAGCTGAAAATGCCCTAAAAATTGATCTGAAATTAATAGCTGGGATCACAATATTGAAATTTCACTATAGGTTCAAAGAAGAAGGAAAAGCATTTTAGTTCCAAAACACATTGTGCAGCTATGAAGCTAATTAGTCTCTGACAAATAACAGAAACATCCAAACATCATCGCTGTGTTGTTACTTGTTCGTTGTTGATCAGTAATGGCTGAGACTGAGACTGAGACTGAGACCAAGAGTGTGAATTCTAGAATGAGACAGCGACCTATTGTGCGTCTTGGGTTCTTGCTTATCTCACAGTCCGTCATTGTTAGGTACTCTATATTCTATATGATTACTACTTTCTTTTTATGATTGTTGTTCGTATGTGTTTAATTTAACTTGAATACTGCTTTTTTTTTGGGGTGGTTTTTTAGCGTCATTTGCTGCACAGCAGGAGTTTTGGCTCTGTTACTTTTGCCTGTTCTTGCCAAGAACACATACATTTCTGAAAATGCCCTAATGCCAGGTCACTTCATTTCTCCTTATATTTTTCTATTCTTCATCTTCTTTTGGGTTTCATTTTTATTCATATGATATTACAGGTTCTGCAAGTTCTATGCTTTCTCATCAAGAAATTTTGGAGGCAAATAAATTGGTGAGAGATATAGCTAGCTTATCTTCAAAACCTTCTGGAGCAGCCGTGTATGTGATTACACTTTGATGATTTTGTTTTTAATGCCTAGTTATCTATTATTATTCTCATGCATTGAGTGTTTTTATCTGATAATATTCAAATGTAATTTTTGTATTATGTTATGCCAACAATATAGTTGATTTGGACTAAAAAAGAGAAGTTAAGTGGGTTGAAGTTTAGGAGGGAAGTGAGGGTAGGGGGAAAAAGCAGCAATTTCAATTGGGGCTTCCATTTAAATCTGTTTGCAAACAGAGAATTTATATAGCGCATTTTATTGCTTGTTGTCTCACTTTCTAATTGCACCCATAAAATAAATGAATAAAAGAGAGAAAATACCCTATTATTTTAAAATCATATTTAACTTTTAATTACCCTTTGTTCTGAATATCCAGACTGAAAAAAAAAAAAAAAAAAAAATTAAAGTTCACTGAAAATTACTTCCCTTAACTTCTCTCAAGAGAAAAATTGTTAAGGAAAAGGATAAATGAGGGCTATTAGGGAATCAGTAGATTTTATTATAAGGCCTTTTGAACTTGGTTTGAATGGTTTAGGGTGCTCGACTTGTTTACATATGTTTCTAATGAAATAATTTTTTTAAGCTTATAACTAAGACAATCATGGGACGAGCTCAATTAGCTTGGACAGTTGAAGTGGTAATGAGTTTGTCAAGACATTGACTTTGTTCTAAATTAGATGGTCCTGAAAATTAGTAGGACAACTGCAATGTCTTCTTCTTGTTTCTGTTTCTAGCATGCTATTATTTTATTGTTATGCTGCTTGCTCTTTACATATCTTGTGCTTTATTATTAGTATTTTGTTTCACAACTTTAGAACAAGTTCCCTTAAAAGGATGGTTGTTGGGTGCTAGTATTAATTTACAATATCTATGTTTCACATATAAATGTTATCTCTTTTTTATCTTTTTGATTCCTCTTTTTGTGGCATGAAATCTTAATTCTGAAATTCCATTTCACCTTCTCTTAGAATTAAAAAATAAGAAACTAGGGAACTGATGCAATTATGTGTTTACATTGTTGCATGTTATAACAGAGAAAGTCGAGGACTCATAGCCCAGTATATGTCCGACTTGGGTGCAGAAGTTAATTATCACAAATTTCATCTTCGTTCAAATCAGTTTCATCCACTGCATTTTTTCTCTGGGCCAGGTTCTGAGGCAATACAAGATAACTTTAGTTGTTCATTGTATGGTGTCAACACTGTTGGTATAGTAAGAGCTCCGCATGGTGATGGGAAGGAAGCTATTGTCTTGGTGACACCTTATGATTCTGTAAGGGGTGGTGTGGGTGAGGCTTTATCCTTGGGCATTGCATACTCCGTGTTTTCCTTGCTTACCCGAGTTACTTGGCTGGCCAAAGATATTATATGGCTTGTTGCTGATTCTCAGTATGGAGAATATGCCCCTGTTACTGCTTGGCTAAGAGATTATCACACTCCAGTATTTGGTGATTTGGGCTCACTAAATACTGAAATGTGTGATGAGAACGAAAATATTTTTAAATTGAAAGAGAACTCAATTCCAGAAAGAAATATATCATATACTTTTAGACGCGCCGGGACGATGGCGGCTGCCCTGGTATTGAAGGTTGCTTATAGAAATGAACACTTTGAGGATACTCTTAGCATTTATGCTGAGGCGTCCAATGGCCAGATGCCAAACTTAGACCTCATAAACATTGTGAATTATTTGGGTGTACATAGGCAAGGTCTGCATGTTAAGGTAGAGAAACTTTGGTCTCTACTTGAATCCAAATGGCTCAGAATTTTGGGTGAGATATTGGAATCACTAGGAAAACTGGCAAAAAGCTTAAACCCTGATTGGAAATTTGGCATCTCAGCCCCAGATTATGTTGAAGGCACTGCAACACTTGCAAGTTCGTTATATTATCAGGTGGTTTACTCAAACGGTAATCAAATAATTATGTATTTCTCATTCTCTCTTTCACTCACACAAAAGTCTGCCCACATGTCTGTTGCTTTTCTTCGTATCTAACAGTCTGGGTTCAAACTTCTCTGTCGTCATGGAATTGAAGTTGTGTGTTCGAACTTCTCTTTGGCCATTGAGTATGTGCTTACTTTGTGTATATATATTTTTCCTGTTGTCAGGCTTTAGGTGTTCCCACTGGTCCCCATGGTGCTTTTCGTGATTACCAAGTTGATGCCATCACTTTGGAAATTTCGCCTAAATATTCTTTTAATAACAAGGACAGGCGCAACGACTTCCTTCTACAAGGTGGCAGGTCAGAACCTTTTTAGATATCTAATGCAAGTTTTAGTTCTGGTAAAAAAAAAAAGTGCTCTTTGAGATTTCTTCCCACTTTCTCCTTTAACTTGGCTTTTATAATGTAATGTTATCTGGTGTATGAAATCATGGTATATAAGTGAAGAATTCAGATATATGGCATGCCGATGATATTACTTTAGAAAACACTAGAACTTTCTGTCATTAATTGGGACTAAGGCTTTATTGACTTGAGTTAAAAACTTTCTTTCGTCTCATATGTCAATTGCTTTCAAGGCTTTTGCTGACAGAGATGGTGTTTAGTGTTTAGTATATTTGGTTACAGAGGCCTATAGATGTGTCAGACTTCTCATGATTTATAATCATCCAATTATTGCTGTAAATCTTTGTCTCTCTCTAAAAAAAAAAAAATTGTTTCTTCCTTGCTTACTTCAGTTTAGGTTTCTAGGTGGCATTCCTCCTTAACAATTGTGCCTTTGTTACCAACTGTTGCTTTCCTTGGTGGGGTTAATATGACAAAAATGATTGGTATTTTTCTAATGGGAGAAAATTATATCTTCACTTAATTGCTGACTTTTGGGAGGAAGCCCATCTCGTATGAGACATTTCAGAGAAAATCTAGTAGAGGTTGAGTTTTGTTTATTACTCATGGGTTTTGTAGGAGCAATTGAAAAAAAAAAAAAAAAAAGGCTAATAGGATGTAAATTCTGAATTGTATAAAGATGCAAACTTTTTCGGTGGTCACTAGTATGCTGAAACCAACAATATCATGATTTTGCAATAAAGAAAATTTTATTTATTCTGAAAAATGCGGTGTTTTTACAATCATGAAGTGTCCTAAGTCATGATGCATAACTCCGGTTAACATACAGACACAAACACGTTCACATAAATTATATGCTGCATATGGTGTTAATCATGATACACTGCATCTATGATTATCCTTTTAAAGGTAGAAAATTCTTTACTTCAATATTTTGAGTCATTTTAGCTGAAAATCTTCCATGCTTGATTCAGGTTGATTGAAGGAGTTATAAGATCTGTAAATAACCTCCTCGAGAAGTTTCACCAATCATTTTTCCTATACCTCTTAACTTCTCCTGGAAAGTTTGTGTCAGTTGGAGTCTACATGATTGCTTTTGCTCTCCTTGTAGCACCACTTCCATTAGTTGCAGCTTCTCTCTATGCTGAAAGTAATGATTTGAATCCTGCTTTGAGGAAAGACAAAAAACCTATTAATTCTGATGATCTTGGTGGTTTACTCAAATCATGGAAATGGCTTAATTCAGCAAAAAGAGTGTTTGTAGTTCACTTATGGGGTGCTATAGTTTCTTTACTTCCATATTTCATCTCCCATATATGTGATTGCACACCAACAACCAACTTTCTAATCTGGATTTCGCTTTCGGTGCTCATCCTCCTAATATTGCACCAGATATTGGGTTCTTCATATTCCCATGTGTGTGAGATTCAATCTCAAGAAGGCGAATGGGCTCTCTTGAAATCAGTGACTATCTCATCTGTGTTCATTGGTTTAAGTCTCATGTCGGTCATTAATTTTGCTACAGCTGAAATTGGGGCTTTACTGATTGTCCCAACATCTTTGCTGGCATACCCTTTAAAACTTGATATCAAAACCAGAAGTTTGAGAAGTTTCTCAAGGATGATTTGCAACCTAATTTTAGGGGTTATTAGTTTTCCTCCAGCTACATTTTTTCTGTTGAAGGGTGTGCTTGACGGATTCGAAGGCATTAATGCTGGTGATTTTTGGAATTGGGTTGAGTCCCTTTGGGCATGGAACAGTGCTACTTACCTCTACATAGGTATGGTCCACTTACCTTGCTGGGTACTATGTGTTCACATTTTACTTCATTCTTGTTAACCAGGATTAGTCTCTACTCTCTATTGTTTGTACTTTGTACGTTAATGATTGATTAGACTTCCAAAATCAGAAGATCAAAGTATAAGCCACACTGTTTTATTTATTTGACTTGCTTACCAATTTATAGATTTGAGCTACATCAAGAAATATATGTATAATTAGGCATGTTTCTTTTTATCTTTGAAGGCCGTATTCTGTCATTAGATGCAGGAATTAACAATTGTTTAGCAATTTTAACGATGTAGAACCAAAATGTAATTAGAGAGAAAGAACAGAGTGAAAAAAAAAAAAAAAAAAAAAAAAAAGAGAGAGAGAATACATAGTCACATTAAGACCTATTAACAGATATCAAATTAAACGAAAAAGGAAATTCGATCAAACAAATAAACAAGTAGGGGGGAACATAAGTCTTTATCTCTCTCTCTCTCTCTCTCTCTCTCTCATATGCCTAGGTGGGTTCTTTACTTTAGAGGGAATCAACAAAGATGCTCCTTTATTTGTGGTGTAGTGTAACTGGTATTTGCTTAATTGCTTAGAGGAGATGCTGTTAAAAGTTATATTAAAGTAAAAGAAAGAGATTGATGGGGACCAGGTACCTCTTTGATGTTAGATTATGAGGTTAATCTACTGTTGTTATTTATTTTCATTATTATGGTTGATTAAAGAAGATGCTAAAAGTTTATACACACCACAGCCTCAACGATAAGGAACTTGTGACAATAGTAGAAGCTTGTCTACATTTTTATGTTGAGTTGGGGCCGGGCAGATTATTTAATGATGATGTTGTGCCTTCTTTTTCTTAGGAGTGAGAATTGTTTGTGACTATAAATCACCAGAAATGGTGAGGATTGAGGGGACACACAAAAAAATAAAAGGACAAAAAGAAGAGGGTAAAGAAAGTTAAACCTGATAAATTAATCTATAAACCAACAAAAGACATCCACTCTGATAAATTCAACAAGAAAACAATTTCTTATATGGAATTTTGATAGTAACAGGATGCTCGAAAGCTACCTAATTTAGATTCCATTTTGTCCTAGCCTCCTTGTAAATGTGAATTATTATTATCATTATTTTTTTCAAGTATAAATTTGGGATTTGGGGTTGAACACCACTTAACTTTGAATTTTGAACAGTCCATAATCCTTGTCACCAGCATTTATTTTCAAGACTCTGGGTTGTCAGTTTGTCACTAATTCACTAAACATAGTGGATATCATGAATTTTATGATAGGATTCATTTCTTTGCCAACCATATCCGATAGAACCAACCGTAAATTAATAAAAAATCCTGGTCCCGACTCCGGCCAATGTAAAAAATTAATAAACCCCTCTATCGTAATAATTAATAATTTCTTTATGAAACCTATTGTAAAATTTCAATCTCGACTGTTGCATATATTAATAATTTTCCATTACAGTATAAAATATATTACAAAATATTCAAGAATTATAAAAGTACTTCAAGATGCTAGTTTTTCATAAGGTCATCATGTTTGATATTTTTGATTTCATCCTTCATCTTTCGAATTGTCCCTAAGAAGTTATTGTGATCACCTTCTTGTTGTAGCGAAAATGTTTCAACTAAATTTAGGATTTCAACCGCTTTATTGTAGAGATTCAAGACTATCGTCATCATCATCTATCTTAACCGCACCATCAAGAAAACCGACTAAACAAAGAATCCCAAAAAGGAACCTTCCCTAAATAAGAAAACTGATTTCCATACATTTTCTAAGATAAAATAACATTTTACAAGGTAAAATTCTTCAAATTAATAACCCTTCTAAATTAACACTTAATGGTGGGTCATAAGAATATTAATTTAGAGGGGTTTTACTGTATTCAGTAATAAATCATTCGACCTTATCTTTCTTTATTAATTTTTCTTTCTTTTTTTAATAAAGAAAGTAACCATATATAACTCAAATATTGACAGCATCGGACAGTTAACATGTCGTTTTATTTTTTAGATTGTGTAACGTTACTTTTGAAGAGATTGATCGTTGATTCTATCAAATGTTTTTCTAAATTTGGCTTGAACCTTATAATTTATAGACCTTGAATGTGAGAAATTTGAATGATGAAAATTTGGATGTTTTTGGGTTGTGGATAAAATTGGGTGAAAGGTGGCGTAGGCACCTATGAGTTCAATTCAGACAAACTCGTCCAAATTATGACTTTGAAAATTACACGTCATAAATTACAAAAGCAAGAAATACACCTGCCAACTGTTTAAGCAAACCATTTCCCATGATTTCGAAATATCAAGTAAGACAGTCATTGAATGATATAAAATTCGAATTAAATTTAATATCATGTTATGTAATATATTCTTTGCGTAATATTTTATTTCATAAAATAATGGAGAAATCGTTTTTGACTTGCAACCTACTTGGAACAAATAATATTGCTTTTAAGTTGAGAATCTGGATCATCATCTCAATAATCTTTTGTCACGATTCACATGGTTATTATATCGGATTAATAATCTTGACTATTTCTATTAATTTTTATATTTTTACTTTGTTAAAAAATAGAATTAATATAAGGATAAAGTAAGATAAAGTGAGGGAGATTCGAAAAGGAGGACGGATGGGTAGACGGGTAGACGGGACTTTACCGTGAGAAGAAAGTGTGATACACGGGGTCCACACCGCGCTTGAGACAGCAGAGCTGAGAACTCCACCTCCACTTGCTTGTCTCTCTTCCCACCTAAGCTAGTAAAGAACTAGAGAGAAACACAACAAAAAAACATGAAAACTCAGCACACACAAAACCTCTGAAACTGATAAAAATCAACCAAAGGAGGAGAGAGAGAGAGAGAGAGAGAGATGGACAACATGTTGTGTGATGAGCTTCTTCAAGAAATCTTCGCTAGGCTGCCTTCAGCACCTTCTTCTTCTTCTTCGTCTTCTTTGTCAGTCTCTCTGGTTTCCAAGCGTTGGCTCCATGTTTAGAGGACCTCCAAGACCTCTCTTTCTCTCAGAATTCTTCTTCTTCACTATTCTATGCTCCCTTCTCTCTCTTCTCTTCTCTCTCACTACCCTTCTCTTTCCTCTCTTTCTCTTCATATTTCTTCCTCTGACCACTCTGACTCTGTCTCTGCTCTGTTTGATCGTCTTCTCTTTGTAGTCTCCTCTGCTTGTTCAACTCTCAAACACCTCCGTTTCTTGGCTGGTCCTGTCTCCATCTCTTCTCTAATTTCTCTCTCCAAAGCATGTAATCATCTAATTTCTCTCACTGTTTCTCTCTCTAGGCCTCTTCGCTTCTACTGGGTTGCTTCTTTCCCCTGTTTGAAGGACTTGTCTGTGTATGTCTCAGGAGGTGATGGTGTTGATCAAAATCGAAGCTTTGATGGTTTTTACAGAGAAACTGGGTTCTGTTTAGAAGATGGAATTGATTCAGAATTGGGTTTGGAGAGTCTTTGTCTATCAGGAATCCGGTCAGATGATTCCGGTGTTGGTTGGCTATGGAGGAGCTGTAAAAGACTTAAAAAATTGCAGCTAAAAAGCTGTTCAGGTATTGGAGACGGAGGGTCATTTTCGTCATTCGTGAATTGCTTGAAGAGTCTTGAAGAAATAGAGCTAAGGACTTGTAGGAGCACAGTTGATGTTGTGTTGTTGAAATTAGCTGAGAATTGTGATTCTCTGAACTCTCTATTGTTATATGATGGTGGTAGCAGAGATGGTTTGCTTCAGTTTTTAAGCCACACCAGGTGCAATTTACAAAAGCTCGATCTTCGCTTACCTTTAGACCTCACCAACAATCATCTGTCAGCTTTAGCAGTGAATTTCAGGTCTTTATCAACTCTCAGGCTTCAAAGTTGTTGTCTTGTTACCGGTGATGGTCTGAGGACTCTTGGGATCGCTATGAGTTCAGGGCTTGAAGAATTGGCACTGATTAATTGTGATGTTGTCGAAAGGGAACCGGGTTTGCTTGCAACGTTAGGACAGAATTTGAGACAATTGAGGAAATTGGACTTGTCTTATAATGAGATGTTGAATGATAAGGAGCTCATTGCAATGCTGGTTTCGTCTAGTTATCTGATTGAATTGAAGTTGAGAGGGTGTAGAAGGCTGTCAAATGTGTCAATGGTTTCTATGTCCAAGAGTTGCAAGAGCTTGGAGAATCTAGATATTGTGAATTGTTGTGGGATTGATGCTGAGGCAGTTGAATTGTTTGTCATGAATTCTTCACAGTTAAGACGATTGGAGGTTGAGGAGAATAAGATTTCGAATGCTGCTAGGAGTTGGGCATCTCATAAACTTGCAGAGGCTGTTATTTAATTGCAATTCAAGATATTGAAAATTCAGGTGAAAATCGAAAGAGGTATACATTACAGAACTTGATCTGTGTTTGTTGTACTTATACATATATTTCTGTTGTTAATGTTTCGAAAGCACGAAAACTTGGTTTTCATTTGTTGAATAATTATGATCATACAAATTTCAAAATATTTATCGTAAGATGTATAAATTAAAACAAGAATATGTCTTGAACATTTGTTCTCCATGGCTGGCCTTGTTCTATCAATTGTTGATACAACTCATCAATCTAACAATGTTCTGATCACAACTGTTTGATATTATTTTATTGTATTTTTCCTAGTCACTGTCTTGAACATTTTATTTAGGTAGGGCTTGATGGGAAATTGTTATTTGAAACCTAATAAAGTAACCCTATATTAATGGTAATTAGTTCCACTCTTGGGGAATTACACTTGCAAGCAATGTTGTCCTAATGAAATCAGTTTCAACAAGAAGGTTATGTTAAAAGTAGGATACCCAGATGAGTCATTACATATATCAGTGCACTGGAGTTTGGACTAGGAACTTGAAGCAGAGTGCATTGCTATTTGTTATTCGAGCGATTGGGAGCAGAAATAGTTGTTGTTTGCTTAGTGTATAAGACCGGAGATATATATATATATTCTGCGAGCTTGAACGACAATGTTGTTATGATGATAACTCTTATTGCCTTGGAATGCTTCATCTGAACTATATACATACTCAGGAAAATATTAGGGTTCACATGTTATAATGTTTGAATCTGTGTTGAGTGTTGCTGTTTTTGACACTTGATGATGTAGTTTTTGAAGAATAATAAGGATTGATTTGGAATTAAAGAATGGTAGGATATGGTTTTAGGAATATTGTTGAATTCTAGGGACTTCCATGCCATAGACAATAAATTATTAGCTGAATGAACAAACAATTATTGGACAAAAAGCTACCTCCTTGAACTTTTAAGTGGCCTCCAGAATAGGTCTGTCCAAGAAGGAAGTTGATGGCTTTTTTGACTAAATTTGCAACTTAAAATTAATAAACCCTCTCTGTAAGACTGGAATGAATGAGCCAGGAGAAATGATGCTTCAGTATTTCCTTACGGAGGAAGAGTACGTCTTTCTTTAATCTTTCCAAGAGCTTTGTTTACTTCGCGGAGGTTATATAGTGGGCGGGTTTGGTATTTGGATATTATTTATGTTAACAATTTGGTTAATCATGATAAATTAGAAATTTTTCGTAACCAATGTTATAGATAACAAAAAAAATTCATTAATTTCTATTAAATGTTCATGCAATAAGACTAATAAAAGTTGATCAACCGGGTATTTTACCTTTTTAGCATTTTTTAGGGAATCTTCGATGTTATACATAGAGAAAGCTGTGTGCAATGAAAAATGCAGGCATGGCTTAGGGAGAGATTTTTTTACCTATTTCAGTTTCACAAGGAATTTTTCTACTCGATCCGACTAATTCAGGGTTCGCATACGTCAAAATCACTTAAATCATGTCATGTGATATAAATAAATAATCACATGTAACATGTATATCACGCAGTATGATTTAAGTGTCTTGCGACTACATCAAAACCACTTAAATCATAACGTGTGATATATTGATATAAATAACCAATCACATGACGCGGTATTATGATTTAAGTGATTCGGGGTGTATCGAAGCTTTTCTCTCGTGAGCCGGACATAACATAAGTTACACATGTTTCTTCCATATGCTGTCAGTCTCGAGCCAATTATATGGCAAAAGTTAGGTAGGCCATCACCCCTTTCCTCAATCATTATTATTATTATATATATATATATATATATATGTTTTGGTCTCCCTTTCCTTTTGGCATTTGTGTTAATACATTTATAGTTTTTAATAGGTCTTCTTCATGAACAGTAATGAATGAAAATGAGAGATTCTGATTTCTGCCACTTCACCTCTTCATACCCTTTTTACATTCTTCAAAATTAGCCTCTTAAATCCCACTTATGCTTTTTTTTTTTGGTTGTATTGTTTACGACTTACAAGTACTTTTAATTTAACAAAAACCTTTATCTAATTGTGATTTACAGATGGTCACTTGTCATGGTGGTGGGCCTTCCCATGGGAACTCCCTACCATCAAGTTTCAAGACCTGGTGTATGTACAATTTGTGCAAATTTTCCGACCAAAAAAAGTGTGGGTGTTGTCTCACTATATGTGGGTGTTGTCTCTCCTCTTATGAGAGTCGCAATTTGGGCTGAGTTTGTAGAGCCTAAATCTCGCCAGTCCCGGCAATTATTGTTGTAATAAAAAAATACCGGTGATTTGTGAAAGGTCGTTATAAAAATTTGTAGTGGTAGACTGGTAGTGAAATGGTCTAATCATATTTTATATTTTATTAACATTTCTCCTTTTATGTTTCCTTTTTGAACAAATTATTGGAAACCTATCTTAGGTATACCAATTTACGCTCCGAAAATATTTTATCAAACATTTTTCAACACTTTTTTATTTGAGCAAAGTAGAAATACTCAACATTTTTTTTATTTGATTTCCACCTTTTATATTTGAACAGTTTAGCATTACTTAGGGCATATTTGATTTTTCTACTGAATACTTAATGGCACTTAATGTGTGTCATTAAGTTGTTTCGTTTAATTTTTTAAGTGATGAAATCATTGAATGAGCTCCTAAAATCTCTGATTATTAAAAGTGAAATTTTTTCACTTTTCACTTAACAACAAATCAATTGAATATATATATATACGAATTTATTACTTCCAAATTTATCCTCACAAATCTTATCTAATTTCCGGTTTTCTCCTCTCACAAGTCACAACCCTTAACCATTTTAATTTTTTTTTTCCTTCTCACGATTTAAATAATTTTAGCAACCATAAAACCTAGTTTTTTCAAGACTCCAAAATCTCCATTTGAATCCAACGTTTTTTAATTGTATTTAAATCTATTTCGACTTCTATTCATATTCTGGTAATGACTTTTTTTTCTTCTCATAATTTGATTAGTTTTATATTATATGATTGGTGACAATTAGCACTTAAAAAAACAAAAAATTAACCGGTTTTGCAAACAAACTTAACCATAAACTATTTGCACTTTACATATGTTGCAAGCACCAAGATATCATCTCTATATGCCCAGTCGCCCAGATGAGATACTCTCAAATTCGACACTAATTTTGTTAATTTACATATATATATATATATAATTGAATTATGTCTGTTTGTGGCATATTTATATGGTATGTCCACATTGATAGAGCATATAGATTTCATTATAAATGTATAATTATATTATTATAATTCCACATATAAACACAATTTTTCTCTGGTGAGCACACAACTTATAGCATACTTATAGCACAAGTGCCACATCATCCACTTTTTAAATTATCAACCACAACTGGTTGTATGCACATGGAAAAAATGATGATGTGACACTTGTGCTATAAGTATGTTATAAGTTGTGTGCCTACCATAGAAAAACTGCATATAAACATTGTACATGTTATTAGTGGCTTATTCTAACCTGTTATTTCTTAAACTAAACTTTAATAAACTTGTTCAATTTTTATACTTGAAGGGGTTATATTTTATTGGGCAACATTTTTTTTATAAATTTGTTATTATACTATTAAATTACTGTTTTTAGCTGTCTAAAATATATTAAAATGTAAATATACAATAAATAATAGTTGAAATGACATAAACGTAAAAGTATTTATTTTCGGATATTTGTAACTTAAAAAAAAATTAAAAAAATTAAAAAAAAAAAAAAAACAACTTATCACTTATATTCAGTTTACAGTAAAAAAAATAAATCAAGCATGTTATTTAGTTTTCAATTTTCAGTCACTATCCAGTCTTCAATATAATTCAACACTATTCAATCTTTAGACAAAAAATCAAACACAACCTTATGGACTAAAATGTTCTTCTTTCCCATATACGTAATTAGGCCTCTTAACCAGTAGTAGTTTACTAGGATTGCTAAATACATCTCATCCATTTGTGAATAGAGTGGCGATATTAACACCCCTCAAAAACTGTATGTACACCCCAAATTAGTATATATATATTTGTTTGAAAATCCAATATTACCCTTAAGCAAAATTAGACTAAATAGTTTGTAAGTACACCCTAGTAATTATTAATTGGTTTATATTAATCCTTTGTAAAATAGGAAAAGAAAAAGAGGAAATTTCCTATTTGATATTCACATATATAATAAAAACCATTATATTTTCCCAAACCCTAACTTCTATTTTAAATACAAATTGATTGGATAATGAATCAAAATCATCTGAAAAAGTTTGTTGTGTAAAAGTAAGTTTGAGATTAATTTTTATCATTTTTATTACAAGAACAAACTCATAGAATTTTAAAATATAACAATAAAACTTCTTCCTCATCATCTCTCTCTCTTAACCAGAGAGAACCTACTTTAGTTTTGTTTTTAATTTTGATTTTTCTGTTATGGTTTTTGGGTTTTGAATTAGGATTATTTTTATTAGATAATTATTAGATCTTTTGATCATTGGTTGCGATTCATGATCTGGGGTTTCTAAGGGGCCGTCTTGTAGGTGTTTTTCAGTGGCTATTTTTCAAAAATAAAAATAAAAATGAAAACAGTATTTTTGGTTTTAGATTCAAAATCCGAAAACACGTTTGGTAACATATACTGAAATTTGTATTTTGAAAATAAAAACGGGAAAAACGCATTTGGTAGGCTAACCGAAAACTATTGAAAATTAAAATATCAATTTTTACTTTTTGTTTAATATTATAAAAATTATAAATAAATTGATTAAATAATTAACCAATAAACAAAATGTAATCAATTGATCCAGAAGAAGAAGAAGAAGAAAAAGAAAAAGAAGACCAGCTGATCGGTTGGCAGCGGCTGCGATAGGCGAAGGAAGGAAGAAAAAGAAAGAAAGAAAGAAGATGAAGATGATTGGTCGGCAGCGGCGAGCAGATCGGCGGCGGCTGCGATTGATGAAGGAAGAAAGAAGATAGAGATGAGGAAGAAAAGAAGAAGAAGAAGAAGAAGAAGACCAGCTGATTGGCCGGCGGTGGCGGCTGCGATCGGCGAAGGAAGGAAGAAGAAGAAAGAAAGAAGATGAAGATGAAGATGATCGATTGGTGGCGGCGAGCAGATCGGCGGCGGCTGCGATCGACAAAGGAAGAAAGAAGATGGAGATGAGGACGAAAGAAGATGAGGTCTGGTGGATGAGGAAAAAAAAATAATGATATGGGACCCACTTATTTAATTATATGGGACCCACTTCATATGGAAAACAAAAATAAATTCAAGAAAAATATCTTTATTTATTTATTTATTTATTTTTAAAATTTCCACTTTTAACACTGGTTTTGTTTTTTATTTTGTTTTTGTATTTTGAAAATAAAATGAAAAACGGTTATCGAACGCGAATTCGAAATCATTTTTGAAAAACAAAAACAGGCTGAAAAATACTTGCAGAACAGGCCCTTGGTTTCTGGTGACAACAATTATTTTTTTATTTTTTTACTGAAAAGAGAAATTATTTATTTGAATAAAAGGATATAAAATAATAATAAAACTGATTTGATAACAAAATGGTAGGATATACGTACAAATATATAATACAATAAAAAGGTTATTTCTGGCATTAAGTGGGTTTTATTTACAAATTTATAGATTTTTAAAATTTTTGAAGGGTTTGCTTACGAAAGGGGTGTACATATAATTTTTAAAGTGTGTCAATATCACAACTCTTGTGAATATTGTAAAGTTTTTATAACTATAAAATGACTTGAAAATGCTGCAGCCCAAGACTGTAAAACATGTATGAAAATGAAACTGGGCCATTTACAAATGTATCTTGGACCGTGGGCTGTTCATATGGATCTCACCATATGAGAGGCTGTTCATATGGATCTCACAATATGACTGGCTTTATTGCCATCCACAAAATATCTTCTTACACCCATATTAAAAAAATAAAATTATTAATTTTACTCTCTATACCTTTTAAATTACCAAAACTATCCTTTACTATTTATTTTTATTTTTATTTTAAACATCACACATTTATCTTCATTTACTTCCACCACCGCAAAAATAAAATTCCTGTACGTTTAGTTTCTTCTCTCAAAAAAAAAAAAAAGTTATAGTTTCTTTGTTCCCTTTAACAAATATTATAGAATTTACTTAGATAAAAAAAATATATCATATTCAAATAAAACTCTGCAACTAAGATTTTACTTAGTCAAAAATAAAATACAAATTCAACTTTAAAAATAATATATATATTTTTTTCATTGTTACTTGCGGAATTAATATATTAATTATCTAAAAAACCATGAAATCGTAATGATTTATACACTTAATCATCGTCATAGAAAACAACAACAATAATAATTAAATAAACAATAATATGCAGCGACAAAAAAAAAAAAAACTATTTTTCAATAACCAAACAAATCAATTTTTTTCATTTAAAAATTTGATTTTTTTTTTTTTAGAAAAAAATCTATCCACCAAGTTTTTTGGTTTACAAACTAATTAAATTAATAAAAATTTGTTGTTGAATTAAAGTAAAGTGAGTGAGTGAATTGTGTTTGATAATTGTGTAGACTTTATAGAGTTCTATAACTACTTTATATATATATATATATATATATATATATATAAAGTTCTATAAGACTACAACTGCAATAATTTTTTATTTAATCACAAAACAATAATAAAAATGAAAGTAAATATACCTGAATGCATTCGGAATTTATAAAATCAATTATTTGTTAATCCATTACTTCACTATATGTGAAAAAAAAAAATTATATTTCTTGATTGATGTTGGGTTTGATTAAGTATATATTATTACAATAATGCTAAACATCCCACCTAAAATCCCACCTTTTTTATCCCACTACATGTGGCATGTGAGGTGTCAAATTGTAAGTGGATACACATTAATGACACTTACCCCATGTATCCACTCACAATTTGACATCTCACATGCCACATGTAGTGGGATGAAAAAAGTGAGATTTTAGGTGGGATGTGTAGCATTACTGATATTATTATGGTTTATGATAGATTAAGTGTTCAACTTATAGGTGTAGGAAGTAAATTTAATTTCCAATTATAAAGCCATGTATTTTAAGTAATTAAATGTAAGGGTATTTTAGAAATAAAAAAAGTTTCATTAAAACATAGAGTCATGGATGTATGAAGATATTTTGTCCTAGCCTAATTTAGATTCCATTTTGTCCTAGCCTCCTTATAAATGTGAATTTTTTTTATTTTTTTTTTCAAGCATAAGTTTGGGATTTGAGGTTGGGATACTAGTTGAACACCACTTAAGGGGGGTGTACGTATTCAATTATGATTCTTGATGACATTTAAAGACATTTTTTTTAAGTGATAGATTTTCATGGATTTTTACGGACTTTTATAAATCCACATGTAATTTTATTGATTTGTTTAGATATATATCTCAGATTTTCATGGATTTGTTATCTCATACTTTCATGGATTTGTTATCACAGACTTCTATTATAGATATATGAATTATACCAGTCAGTTGAAGAGAAGCTCCATTTCAACTCTCAACTTTCATGATAAACCCAAAAAGATAATATATGAATACATAAAATTTCACGTATGAATAAACGTTGCACACCAAAAAAAAAAAACTAACGACAATAATTTCCACTCAATTACTAAAGTCAATCATAAATGAAAGAAAGTGACATAGTTTCTAACAATTTTGAGAGCAAAATTAAAAGGAAAATACTTAACATTCATAACTCATCTTCACCGATTCTCATTGTTATTCAACTAATCATATAAACAAACAATAATCAACTAATCGAATAACCAAGCAAAGTTATACATAAAATATTGAAAAAAAGTATAACCCTAACCCAAACCTTGTCACAACTGACCACCCTTTGATCCACGATTTTTAATTTGTTCTCTATTGCTCCAAATCTTACAAAATTTGACATGGATAATCTAGACATATAGGAAATGCTACAGTAAAATTATCAATTTAATCCATTGTCATTTGTATATGAAAACATTTATTCGTTTCTTGTTTCCCGAATTTGTCCAACAGAAATCAATATTGACCTTTGTCCACTCCAAAAATTATAACAATATTTATACTGATTTATAAATCACGAAATTTTGCAGAATAATAGTAGACATAACATTCTATCTACATATAATTTTTTATATTTTTCTAGATAGAAGAACCCAGCCAAATAAATTTATAAATTCTGGCCATTTGTCAAAATAGAGGGGTTCCGGCAGGCCTTTGTATATTTAAAAAACACATAAAAACTAATAACCGCCACTATCAATTGAATAGACTATAAATCATCATCATGGTCTCTACTTTCATCAAGTTAAGCATATCAAAAATCATAACCTAACATATTCTAGAAGTTCAACCATGAAAAAGATAAACAAAGGAAAAGAAAAGTAACGAACCCTAACAACAAGAAAAACTCAAAATCCATGGGGAGAAGGCTGGACTTGTTATGACCTTTGATATTTATACCTCTCACCATCAAGTCCACCAAAATTCATGACCTAAGAAAATCCTTTAAAATCTAGTCCCAATTAAATACACCTTGATTTTTACAGATATTTTTAAAGTTTCAATTCAATACATCCGGATTGAATTGAATACCACTGGATTTATAAAGTCTTTAAATGTCCTCAAGAATCGTAATTCAATACACCCTACATAATCACCTTAATTTTTCATTCGACCTTATCTTTCTTTATTAATTTTTCTTTCTTTTTTTAATAAAAAAAGTAACCATATATAACTCAAATATTATTCCAAAATTTAATTCAAATAATGCGCATCAAGTAACGTGTGTAACGTTACTTTTTTAAAAATTGATTGATGATTCTTTCTAAATTTGGCTTAGCCGCCTATGGGTTCAATTCAAATAAACTTGCCCAAATTAAGACTTTGAAAATCACACGTCATAAGCAAACCATTTCCCATGCTCCACAGTCCAGACCGCGCTTGAGACAGCAGAACTGAGAACTCCACCTCCACTTGCTTGTCTCTCTTCCAACTTAAACTAGTATAAGAACCAGAGAGAAACACAACATAAACACTTGAAAACTCAACACCCACAAAACCTCTGAAACTGATAAAACTCAACCCAAGGAGTAGAGGGAGAGAGAGAGAGATGGACAACATGTTGTGTGATGAGCTTCTTCAAGAAATCTTCACTAGGGTTCCTTCAACACCTTCCTCTTCTTTGTCAGTCTCTCTGGTTTCCAAGCGTTGGCTCCATGTTTACAGGACCTCCAAGACCTCTCTTACTCTCAAAATTCGTTTTCTTCGCTATTCCATGCTCCCTTCTCTATCTTCTTTTCTCTCTCACTACCCTTCTCTTTCCTCTCTTTCTCTTTATAATTATCCCTCTGACAGCTTTTACTCTGTCTCTGCTCTGTTTGATCGTCTTCTCTTTGTAGTCTCCTCTGCTTGTTCAACTCTCAAACACCTCCGTTTCTTGGCCGGTCCTGTCTCCATCTCTTCTCTAATTTCTCTCTCCAAAGCATGTAATCATCTAATTTCTCTCACTGTTTCTCTCTCTAGGCCTATCCTCTTCTACTGGGTTGCTTCTTTCCCCTGTTTGAAGGACTTAACTGTGTATGTCCCCGGAAGGGATGGTGTTGATCAAAATCGAAGCTTTGATGATTTTGACAGAGAAACCGGGTTCTTTTTAGATGATGGAATTGATTCAGAATTGGGTTTGGAGAGTCTTTGTCTATCAGGAATCCGGTCAGATGATTCCGGTGTTGGTTGGCTATGGAGGAGCTGTAAAAGACTTAAAAAATTGCAGCTAAAATGCTGTTCGGGTATTGGAGATGGAGGGTCATTTTCTTCATTCGTGAATTGCTTGAAGGGTATTGAAGAAATAGAGCTATGGGCTTGTAGGAGCACAGTTGATGATGTGTTAATGAAATTAGTTGAGAATTGTGATTCTCTGAACTCTCTATTGGTATATGATGGTGGTAGTAGAGATGGTTTGCTTCAGTTTTTAAGCCACACCGGGTGCAATTTACGAAAGCTCGATCTTAGCTTACCTGTAGACTTCACCAACAATCATCTGTCAGCTTTAGCAGTGAATTTCTGGTCTTTATCAACTCTCAGGCTTCAAAGTTGTTGTCTTGTTAACGGTGATGGTCTAAGGACTTTTGGGATCGCTATGAGTTCAGGGCTTGAAGAATTGGCACTGATTAATTGTGATGTTGTCGAAAGGGAACCGGGTTTGCTTGCAACGTTAGGACAGAATTTGAGACAATTGAGGAAATTGGACTTGTCCTATAATGCGAAGTTACATGATAAGGAGCTCATTGCAATGCTGGTTTCGTCTAGTTATTTGATTGAATTGAAGTTGATAGGGTGTGGAAGGCTGTCAAATGTGTCAATGGTTTCTATGTCCGAGAGTTGCAAGAGCTTGGAGAATCTAGATATTGTGCTTTGTTGTGGGATTGATGCTGAGGCTGTTGAATTGTTTGTCATGAATTCTCCGCGGTTGAGACGCTTGGAGGTTGATGAGAATAAGATTTCGAATGCTGCTAGGAGTTGGGCATCTCATAAACTTGTAGAGCTTGTTATTTAATTGCAATTCAAGATATCGAAAATTCAGGTAAAAATCGAAAGAGGTATACATTACCGAACTTGATCTGTGTTTGTTGTACTCATACATATATTCCTGCTGTTTATGTTGCGAAAGCTCGAAAACTTGGTTTTCGCTTGTTGAATATTATGTTCATACAAATGTCAATATATTTATCGTAAGATATATAAAACAAGAATATATCTTGAACATTTGTTCTCCATGGCATGGCCAAATGCCATTCCTTGTTCTATCAATTGTAATGGTCTGATCACAACCTTTGCTTAGTGTATAAGACTGGAGATAAATGCAGCAAACTCTCTCTCTCTCTCTATATATATATATATCCTGCGAGCTTGAACGACAAAAAGGCACATATATGGACAAGCATCTTAATAGTTTTTAAGGGAGAGAGAGAGAGATATAGATATTCATGCATGATAATTAGGTGCAAATGATATATTCACACAACACAAACATTCGACCCTAAGTGTGTCAAACTTACATTTAGCGAGGATAGGTCTTCATTTGGCTTGTTGTTGTTCCATCGAGATTCCTCACAGTGGCAGGTGGCTACACAGAAATTGGGCCATTATTGTACTAGGTATATAATTGCTCCTCTTTAGTCTCTACTATGACTACTAACTAAAATGGTATAGCAAATTGGTATTTGATTTTCAAAGCTTTTTCCATTTATAATAAGTGGTGGTCCATGCTTTGATTTTCAAAGCATTTTCCATTTATAATTGGTGGTTGGGAAGTGGGATTTTCTACAAAATAAGGTTGAAAGAAAAATAATAAAAGTTGTGGTACGTTCTAACTTAATTATATGCATGCATCATATATGTAGCTGTCTTAATGTCATTTAGGTTCCTCCATAATGACATTAATTATGTGTGATTCCGTCTAATTAACTCTTATTGTCCATAATTAAGATATTACATTGATTTTGCTACTGGTTTTAGAAATTTTGTTGAATTCTAGGGACTTCCATGATGCCATAGACAATAAATTATTAGCTGAATGAACAAACAATTATTGGACAAAAAGCTACCTCCTTGAACTTTTAAGTGGCCTCCATAATAGGTCTGTCCAGAAGGAATTTGCAACTTAAAATTAATAAAACTCTCCGGAATGAATGAGCCGGGAGAAATGATGCTTCCGGGTGTGTCTTGCGTTCTACGCCAAAACCACTAATTAAATCATATCATGTGATATAAATAACCAATCACATGTGATATACATATCTCGTAGTATTATGATTTAAAAGCATCTTCAATGGTAATATGGGTTGTGAAAAAATTAGATGCCACTTAGGATGAACAACCACTTTGTTAAAAAATTCATCTCCAATACAACCTCTCTAGTACAATTTCAAGCTGAGGTGGTAACTTTTTTTAGAGGCTATCAACCTTTATGAAGTAATATGTTCTTCTTTTTTCCCATATACGTAATTGGGCCTCTTAACCGGAAGTAGTTTACTGGGATTGCTAAAAGCATCTCCAATGCAAAAGTAGCTTGCACACCAATAATTGTTGACATGACAATAATGTCAAGAGACTTGCTTCTTATGTGGCCTAAAAATAGATTTGATAGATAATCAACTTAAAATTTGGTCTCCAATGCTTCCGTCTAAAACACAATTTTTTTAATGACGTGTCCATTTTTTTTTCCTGTTTTATTTTTTATTTTATTTCCTTACCAAAAATATATGAAAAATTAATGTCAGTTTTAAATGTTTGCTGAATCAACCTAAAAAATAGATGTGAACAGACCGTCTGAAAGTGGACGGTCATGTTGACAATAACTAATATATTTTTTGCCACGTCAGCTTGATGTTGAATATGCACAGCCGCATTGAAGACACAATTATTAACAATCCTTAAAATTTCTAGCACTCTTTCCAAAGCCATTTATGGAAAAGTCACCCACTTAATAAGTTTTGTAGAAATTGCACCAATTAAGGTGATCTACCAAAATTGCCCCTAATCTCTCTTTATCTCTCTCTTTCTTCCTTTCTCTCTTTCTTCCTCTCTCCTTTTTTTTTTTTTTTAAAACCTCCATTGATCCATCAATGGAGGTCGAATGGAGGGCGAAAGACCTTCATTGGAGTCGAAATGACCTCGACCTCCATTGGTGGTCGATGAAGAAGAAGATTAAAAAAAATAATAATAATAAAAAATCTGGAAATAAGTCTCGGGTATTTTGAAATAAGTCTCGGATATCTGAAATAAGTCTCGGGTAGCTGGAAATAGCTTGAAATAAGTCTCGGGTGACCTATCCGAGACTTATTTCTAAATAGTCACCCGAGACTTATTTCTAAATACCCAAGACTTATTTCCAGATTTTTTTTAAATCTTCTTCTTCATCGACCACCAATGGAGGTCGATGTCATTTCGACTCCAATGGAGGTCTTTCGCCCTCCATTCGACCTCCATTTGATGTCTGTCCGACCTCCATTGATGGATCAATGGAGTTCTTTGAAAAAAAACAAAGGGGAGAGAGAGAGAGAGAGAGAGAGAGAGAGAGAGAGAGAGAGGGGCAATTTGGGCAGATCACATACTTTGGTGCTATTTCTACAAAACTTATTAAGTTGGTGATATTACTACAAAACCAATCCAATTTGGTGCTATTTCTCTCTATTTCCTCTTATTAACATAACATCTATTTAGACTACGTGTCATCTTTTTTTTTCACAAGCCACGTTTGCATTGGAGATGCTCTAAATACATCTCATCCAATTGTGAATATTGTAAAGTTTTTTATAATAGTCTCGATATTTGTACCCCTGAAAATCTGTATATGTACACCCTATTAATTTTTAAAAAATATGAAATCTCGTAAACACAACCCACACATTATCAAATATACCTTTTCTTTTAATTTAGACAACTATTATAAATAAGATAATTAAAATTAATATATATAATGGGAGGAGTCGAACCCTTTTAATTAATCCTCCCTCTTCTTCGATGTCTGCAAATTTATAAGAACTTTCAAAACCAACCCAATTACAAATATACAAAATCTGACTGTGTAATTAAGTAGGAAAAACAAAATAGGAAACATAGGAGGGTGAGTTTCCAGCTACTTGTGATGCTTTTATTATTTTTTGTGATATGTAACCAGTTATGCATAAAAATTATTTCCAGTGAGGAGGTCCTCCATCTTTTTCGATCTAGGATGGAGCATCCACCTCCATCTTTTCAAGCTTGGGAGAATGTTGTTGAGTTCTCCAGATTTTTTTTTTTCAGTATTTTTATTTAATTATTTAATTCGTTTTAGTTTGTTAAAATTTTGAAAAGGTAAGATAGTTATAAAAAATTATTATATCTTTTAAGTAAAATATTTATAATTTAATTTAAGGGTAATTTTGGAATTTTAAAAAATATAAATTTAGGGGTGTACTTATAGTTTAAAGGGATGTAAATATTGTCACTCTATTTATATCTATGAGATGACTTGAAAATGCTGCAGCCCGAGACCGTAAAACATGTAGAAAGTGAAACTGGGCCATCTGCAAATGTTTCTTGGACCATGGGCAGATGAGGCTGTTCATATGGATCTCACCATATATATATATATATATATATACAGAAATTCTATTATCAGTTCGAACTGACAAAAGTTATATCAGTTCCTTGTATGTGGGCCACTGGATTTAAATACTTTGACTTGGCTGTATGCACTTGTCAGTCAAAGTATTTAAATCTAGTGGCCCACATACAAGGAACTGATATAACTTTTGTCAGTTCGAACTGATAATAGAAAGACTGATATATATATATATATATATATATATATATATATGGGTGGCTCTATTGCCACCCACAAAATATCTTCCTACACCCATATTAAAAAAATTAAAATTATTAATTTTACTCTCAACACCTTTTAAAATACCAAAACTATCCTTCAATTTTTTTTTTTTAAACATATATTTTTTCTCATTACACCAATTTATCTTCATTTGTTTCCACCACCGTAAAAAAATAAATTCTTGTATGTTCAGTTTCTTCTTTCAATATATATATATATATATATATAAACTTATAGTTTCTTCAAATATTATAGAATTTACTTAGATAATAAAAAAAAAATCATATTCAAATAAAACTCTGAAACTAAGATTTTACTTGGGTAAAATAAAATAAATACAAATTCAACTTTAACAATAATAATTTTTTTTTCGTTGTTACTTGCAGAATCATTAATTATCTAAAAAACCATGAAATCATAATGATTTATACACTTAATCATCGTTATAAAAAACAACAATAATAATTAAATAAACAACAATATGCAACTTCTTTTGTCTTTATATATATATATCAATAACCAAACAAATCAATTTTTTATTTTTTTTATTTTTTTTTAATTCATCCACCAAATTTTTTGGTTTACAAACCAATTAAAGTAATAAAAATTTGTAGTTGTGAATTAAAATAAAGTGAGTGAGTGAGTTGTGTTTGAGAATCGTCTAGACTTGATAGAGTTCTAAAATTGCTTTATATATATATAAAGTTCTATAAGACTACAACTACAATAATTTTTTATTCAATCACAAAAGAATAATAAAAATGAAAGTAAATATACATGAACGCATTCGGAATTCATTAAATCAATTATTTGTTCATCCATTCCTTCACTATATGTGAAAAATAAATAAATTATATTTCCTGATTAATGTTGGGTTTGATTAAGTATATATTATTAGGGTTTATGATAAATTGGGCGTTCAATTTATGGGTGTAGGAAGTAAATTTAATTTCCAATTATAAAGCCATGTATTTTAAGTAATTAAATGTAAGGGTATTTTAGAAATAAAAAAAGTTTTATTAAAACAAGGGTGTATGAAGATATTTTGTGAGTGACAATGGAGCTACCATATATATATATATATATATATATAGTTTAAACTCATTTAAGATCTCTTTCCTCGAATCCAATTTAATTAAATCTTATTTGTGTTAAATATGATACTCGAACCCTTATCATAGAAGTTGAAGAGGAAGTTATGATCATTTAAAAAAATTACAAAATTAAAAAAAAAATTAGTATGATCATTTTACTAAGAGTTGCATTTTTCCTTTATTCCATATATATTAAAACATTATAAAATTGTAAACAGAATTTAATCCCCTTCCATTAGTAATGAATTTATTTGTATGATTCAAGAATATAATATATGATTCGAGTTCAATATCCAAAGATTATGTTAATAAGCATCTTTTAAAATTGATAAAGTACATAATAATACTCTATAAATATAAATATCAACATTCACTCTTATAAAATTAGTTATACATTTCCTCATTTAACTTTAATGATAAAGGTTTGAGTTACGTTTTTTCCATTAAATTCTGAAATGTACATAAATTCCTCATCTTAAGTGAAAGTTACATTTCGTATATTCTAAAACATGTTTGTAGAACGAGATGAAGTTAGTCCGATAGTAAATCCCTAATATCTACATTATGGGATCGTGGGTTTGAACCATCCCTGAAATAAAAAAAAATCTCAAATTTATATAATATTAATAATATTAATAAATAAATAAATAAATAAAACTTGTAGCGATTGATTGTTCCGGAAAAGATTACATGAGGGTTGAGTCCGCACAAAGATGTTACGATCCTAGAAATAGAGGGTCAGAAATGCTTGAAAAACTAAAACCAAGTTGACGCTTCCAATCAACCGGCATAGCTTTTTAACGGTCCAGATGCACCGCCAGTGGGGCCACTGATACAGAAACACCTGTCCAATTTGGTCTCTCTAACTCCAACACGTCAACACAAGTGTGTGTGGACCCTAATCCAATACAATAAAAATCAATTAATAGAAAAAATAAAAATAATAAAAAACAGAGATAGCCGTCAGATCTCCGCATTTCCCGGGCTAATCAGTGTATTTTTGGCGCCAAAAATAAAAAAGTTCCCGCCAAAAGGAACGGGCAGTTCGGGCAGGTCAGAAATTGAAAACCGCGTAAAATAGTGAGCTTGGGGGCCAAGCCAAGGGAACAGAAATCGATGATTGGCCTAAAAGACTGAACGCTGAAGTCTGAAATTTGTAATTGAAGAATCTAGTTTTCAACTTAGGATTCTTCTGCAAACCATACACCCATGTGTACATGTCTCTTTTTCATGCATTGGATTCTCTCTTTTTTATCAATCTTTCTCTATTAAGTATTAAGTATTAATAATTATTTATTAATATCCCTAATTAACACCCACCTCCTCACTCCTCACTCCTCACTCCTCACTCACTTATTAAGATACCAATCTTGAATTGTCTACGTGAAAAAAAGAAAAAAAAGAAAAAGTCAATAATGGTTGAAAATTTTGCTCATAATAAATATTTTTCTAGGTCAAATTTGATATAAATGCAAGTTGTTAATATCATTGTCATGTGATAGACTATATTCTCCTTGAATTTGTGATATTAAATGTCAAATTTTGACATTCCAGGGTAACTTCTATCACTTAGATTATTGTAAACTAACATTGATTGTTATTTTCATGTTATAATTTTTTTATAAAAAATATTATAATAATTTAAAGATACTCAAACCAATGACATCGTAATGTAGATGCCATTGGACAACCAACCTAATATTGCCATGATATTTAGTCCCCAGATACTCTAGAGGATGTCTATTACAGCTAGGTTCTTTATTAAATCAATTTTTTTTTTTTTTGACGTAATTAACATTATTTTCATTATTAAATTTTCAACACTTGTCTATTTTGGTTGTGAAGATGAAATAGTTGGTTATAAATTCAATAAAATATATATATATATATATATATATATATATATATATATATATATATATACAATCTTTCTATTATCAGTTCGAACTGACAATAAATATATCAGGACAAAAAATGTAGACCACAGATTATGAAGAAGTTTTGACAAGTGTATACACTTTGAGTCAAAGTATGTAAATCTAGTGGTCCACATTCTTCGTCATGATATATTTATTGTCAGTTCGAACTGATAATAGAAAATCTGTATATATATATATATATATGTTTACGGAATAAAATAAGTAAATTATTTGTAAATAAGTATCTTAAATACTTTTCTAATATTTTTTTATTATTGGGTTTGGTTAAGTTGCTGTTAATAGTAATGTTATTTGGTCAATTTTAATCTTTAGATTTCAATCTAAAGGTGTATAAAAATTAAGAATTAAAAAATTAAAATAAAAAGTAACCAATTCTCTCTCATATAACTATCCAGTTTATTGTTAACAACAAGGTAGTAAAACCCTTTTTTGTTTAATCCTTTTTTATTTAATAAGTATCATTAAACAAAAAACTCTTCTTTTTTTTTAGTTACAAAAGAGAATTTGGCAATACAAATTGAAAAAGTAATAATGTTCGAACAAAAATTAATCAAAAAATCAATTTAAATAATGTGATAAATGATTTTTTTTTTTATTTTATATCAATACATCACTCTATAATTATATGATAAAAACAAATCATTTGTTACATCATTTTAGTTGAATTTTAAATTAGAACTTTTTTAGCTGTGTAGTATTATTAGTTTATTACTCTACCAAAAATACTTCAATTGAGCTGATCGACTATTTTGGTGTGTGTGAGCAAGATTGATAATACATTTTTGATAAATATAAGAAAGCTACTAATTATGTCTTGAACAATAATGATCTCTCTTTCTTGCCTTGTGTTAAACAAAACCCTATTGTGATTTTTGTACGTGCTATGACTTTGAGCCTATGACCTGAGATGCTGCTTCGCATGTTTCCCTCCAGGTTAATATCTCCACATGTTTCCAAATTCCAACAAAGCATCGACTCAATAATTAGGTCATGCCTACGAACTTGTACTTAATTAATTACCCAAATGAATGTATATATTTGTACCTATCTTAAAAATTAATCAAAAAAATCAATTTAAATGACGTGACAGATTTGCCCTTATATATATATATATATATATATATATATATATATATATATATATATATATCGCATGCGGTACAACTCGAACCTAAGATATTATCAGACTGAATATCGCATGCGGTACAACTCGAACCTAAGATATTATCAGACTGAATAAACGTCATTTATCATCAAGTCATTTTGGACGGTGGTTGTTTTTATAATGTATACATCATGTTTGCTCATGATAATTTGTATGGCAAGGATAAATTATTTATCATGTCATTTGAATCGATTTTTGGCTAATTTTTTTGTATTGTGTTATTACTCTACAGTCTACATACTTCAATTGTGCTAATAATTGACTCTGAAAATACAGTTTCTAAGCATGCTTTAGATTTGGATGTTGCTTTATGGGGGGTCTTCTACCCCGGCTTAATAATTTCATAAAAGTACGAAATATATTACATAAGACCGCCATGTTTGAGATTTTCGACTTCATCCTTCATCTTTTGAATTGTTCTCAATAAGTTATTGTGACCTTCTTCTTGTAGCTAAACGGTTTCAACTAAATTTAGCATTTTAATAGCCTTACTTGTAGAGATTTAAGATACCTCATGACTATTGTCGTCGTCGTCATCATCATCTATCTTAATCACACCATCATTATTTGTCTTGTGATATCATTGATGATATCCTATTCAGTTGGAGTTTGGGATGGCAATGGATCACATTGGGGATGGATACCCCAATATCCATCCCCGTATCTGTTTAAGATATGTATCTTCATCGTTGTATCCATCTCCATTTCTAAGTGAGCGGGGTGGATTTGGATAATCTCTGAATTGAAGTAGAGATATCCATCTCCGCTCCTTCTATATCCATATCCAATGAAAAAAATGTAAATTTTTATAGTTTACGAGAGAAAAATATAACTAACATTTGTGATGGTACATTTTATCTTATTTAAAGTGAGAAACAAATACATTCAATAAAGTTCAAATAAAAAAATAAAAATAATAACTTATATAATTAGAATTAATAATTACATAATAAATTTTTTATATTTTTAAAATATTAAAATCTATAATGGATTCGGATGGAGATGGATATCCATAAACAATATCCATCCTCATTCCTGAAAATAAAATAGATATTAGGATGACATCCATCTCCGCTTCGTCCCCGAAATAATAGTATATATCCCCATTTTAAATGGAGCTGATTCTTACGGATATCAGTATTCGTGGATAATTTTACCGTCCCTAGTTGAGTGTAACACACTTCTTCTTCCATCAGATGGTTAAGTAGATGATTGACATCCATATGATATCTATAGTGGAAGTTTTGAATTTGTTGTTCTAATTCACTCATAACATTTTACCATTGTCCTCAATGTCTCTCTCGGTTTCTATAGATGCATTTTCTAAGATAAAATAACAATTTACTTGGTAAAACGCTTTAAATTAATAATCTCTCTAAATTAATATTCAATAATGGGTCCCAATTATAATAATTTAGAAAGGTTAGAAAGGTTCTAGTACCGTACTAAATAAACTTCACCTTAAACTTGGGACGAAGCCAATGTAGAGCGAGGGGGAGGGGGACTGCCCCCCCTGAAGTTTCAAAATTTACAAAGTTGCCTCAAGTTCAATATTTAAAACATCTTTAATTTTTAGAATTTTATGCTTTTACCCCTATTTAATTTTTTTTTTAAGAAAACCCCCCATTTCATTTTTTATTTTTCTATAAAGTAGACATTTAATATTTTTACCTTAAATCACATAAAAAAAAATAAAAAAAATCTTTCATTCTATATATCGTATTTCTTTCAATGTATCTTAAATATAAATGAAAATTGAATCATAACATATATGTTATATATTAACTAACATTATTTTCTAATTCAAATAATTTGGTTCTCTCTTCCAATCTTACTTATTTAGTACCCTAATACCAGTTTTTTTTTTTTTTTTTTTTTTTTTTTTTTGAATTACAACAACTGTTGAGACCCTGCAAGAATTAGACTCTACCAGCACAGCCCGAAATAATAGCCAAGGAGGGACAATGAATATATGTATATATATAGAGAAACACTTTGTACCATCAGGGTCGCGGCACCGCTGCGGCCCCGTAGTGTAAAACAAGAGAAAAAACACGCGGGCCCCAAGTGTTTTCACTTGTTTTTTCACTATGGGGCCGCGGCGGTACTGCGAGCAAGGCTCATATATATATATGCATGCATGCCTTGGGCGTTGAACCGTGGTGGTGGAGGCTCACTTTGGAGAGTCCAACCACATTGGCAAGAGGCTATTGGCCCTAATACCATGTTATACTTTTGATATGTTATTTATTTTAAAATAGTCGATATGTGTTAATTTCTTTAATTAAAATACCACCATCCAACTTGGCTTGGTGGTAAAGAACACTCGTTCAGTCTGACAATGTCTCAAGTTCGAATCGTCATACTTACAAATGGTGTATATATATATATATATATATATATATATATATATATATATATACAGTTTTTCTATTATCAGTTCGAACTTGTATGCACTTGTCAAAGCATCTTTTAAATCCAATGGCCCACATACAAGGAACTCATATATCTTTTGTCAGTTCGAACTGATAATAGAAAGACTGTATATATATATAATTATATAATTAAAACATGACAACCAAACATAGATATATATATATATTTAATTATTAATATATTTTATCAAACAAACTTTTATTATGTTTAAAAATTAAAATAGTTTTTGGATGTTAAAAAAATACTAGTACTAAGATTTTAATTTAAATTAGTTTTAATTTTAAATTTTTAAACACTATTATCGAATCATGAATTAAGGTTCACTACAAGAAAAATGCTCTTCAGCAACACCATCTAGACGTCACCAATTCTCAACTCTGCGTCGTCAAATGATTTTTGCGACACCAAAGCAAGTGTCTCCACCTCGTCGCCCTAGCCCTGTCACAGAATAGAATAGGCGACGCATTGAGATCTTTGTCTCCAAAAACTACATTTTTGTTACACAAGTATAGTGTCACCATAAATATCAAAAGAACTTCATTTGTTACCCATATCAACACTTTTAACGATACCCGATATACGTCACGGAAAATATAATTATTTTATAAGTATTTTTATTTTTTTATCAAATTTTAAAATATATATTTAAATTAATCTTTTGTGATGCATTCATTATACATTTAGCAACATAGTAAAAGAGTAACCAAAGGTAATATTATTAATATTTTTAAAAGATTATATATATATATGCTAATTAAATTTATATTTTAAAAATATATAATTCACGTTCTGCTCCAGATTACTACTAATATATTTTGCTTGATAATTAATTTATTAATTTTATTTTATTTGTAATTGTCATTTTTATTTTTATTTTTGCAAAAAGGTTGAGTTGAGTACAAAATATCAATCCAAAAGGAAATCAAATATCCAGAAAAAAAAAAATACTTACAATAAATATTCCAAATATTCAATTACATCAAGGTGTAACTCTCCTAAATAAAATATAATTTAAATATACAAATATCATCAAAATTGAAGGAAGAACAAGGTTGAGAAGAAGATCCAATCGAATTTTGATAAGTTGAATCCACTTGTAATTGCAATTTCAACATCTGCCAACATTTATCTGTATACTCCTGTAGAAGAAATATATGAAAGTTATAGTTAGCAAATGGGATAAGCAAATTTTGAAAAGAAAATAGCAATAGAACATATTATAAATTGAAATTTATCATAATCAACAATCAATGATAAATTCAACTCAATGATTAAATTTAAATCAAAAGAAAAAAACGATGATTAAATGAGTGAGAGCTCATACCTTTAATTGTAAAAAAAAATACCAGCAATTAACATCTTTCCACTGAAGAGATCTCATTTACTCTTTAAAAAAAAAGTGCTGTCAAAAAAAAAAAAAAAAACTCACTTCAAATATAATAAAATCAAGAACCCAGAAATTAACATGTATAAAAAATAGAAGAAGATACTCATGTTTGAATATGAATTTGTAAAACAAACATGATAAAAAATATTGAAAAATAAAAATGACTACTTTGAGAGGGAGATAGAAACTGTAGAACTTTACTGTCAAAAAAAAAAAAAAAAAACTGCATAAATTATTTTTTTTAAACAAAGAAACTGTAGATCTGCAAAGTAACAATAAATCGATCTCATGCCGATAGAAATGATGTTAAAATGAAATATGATCGAAAAACTAAATGAGGAAATCATGAGAAACATCAAATTGTTGAATAAAAGCAAAAAAGAATATTAAAAAACAAAAAAAAAAAACAAAAAAAAAAACATACGAAGCATTCAATTAAAAAGTATGAAAGATAGGTAGGAGATATACCTGTGACCTCATATGCTTGCCAAGAATAAGACCATTAAATATAACCCGAACATAATAAGCATAGGCTACCATATTCATCTGTAAGTACTATTGTAATTTAGGGTTTTTTTTTTCTTTAGAGAGAGACTGTTTCTAAATTATGGTTATCAAAACTGACTTCAAATATGAAAGAGTGGTATGAGACAGTTAAAATATTTTTTTTTTTTTTTTTGAATTTGAGAAAGTTAAAATACTTAATTTTATAGTTTTTTTTTTTTTTTTTTAAATATGTTTTATGAAGAAAAAAATTCAATAGAATTATGAGAATGTGATCATATTATATGATATTAATTTTTTTTATTAAAAAAAAAAAAAAAACTTGCACATATTTTTTTAAAACTATTTACACATATCATTATTGTTATCAAAATATATAGTTAACGGTCAATCCAAAAACATAATTTTTATATCTTTCATACAGTAAAAATAAAAATTCAGACTTCCTATTATATTAATGAATAGGTGAACATCAATTATTTATATAGTAAAGATATATATATAATTATTACCGTATATTTCAAAATTGTCATACTTTATAGTAATTATTGAGTTAAATTGATTAGAAATTTTCATTGATATTTCTTATCTCATAGTAATCGTAACCATAATTTTGATGATTTTTTATATTTTTTATTTTGAATTACTAAAGTTTATAGGTGAGAATGATGTTAACTAAATAACTATTACTATATGGTGTTAAATGTCAATACAATTTTTTTAAGCATTGTACCCAAAAGTTTTTAAACTTTGTTGTACATTATTTTACATTAAGCACCAATATAGTTTATTTCTCAAGATACATGATGCTATATAGTCATTTATATCATTATTTGGTATAGAGAACAACTATTTGTCAGAGTTTAAAGTTAAATTATATTTTAGTCCGATTTCATATTTCTAGATTAATATTTAAATATAAGTTTAAAGTTAAAACTCATTACGTAACTTTTAAACATATTTTTAATTTTAATTACAGTGGTCATTAATATAACGAGGATGAATGTTATCAGGTAGGAGAGTTTAAATTATTTTAATTCTAATGTTTTGCAATTGAATCTATAAGTGGCATAATGAATTATTTGTAGACGGACATTTCAGTAAGTAAACTCACTTTTTTTTTTTTTTTAATTAAGTAAAATCATTTGTTATCCAAAAAAATTCATTTAGTAGGATATTTTCCCTCCAAAAATTAATATGTAGAAAGTTTTCATTGTTCACAAGTGGTTTTTGAATTTCTTATTTTTAATATATAATTTTTATCAAACTTTTAATAAGATTAATAAATGATTAAAATATTATATTTTCTTGGAATTAGGATATTTATTGTAAAAATAATTTAAAATTAATGACATTTAATCAATTTTCTCTTTTAATTAATAGACTTATATCTTTAGCGACATCTTTGCTGCACATATTGATATGTCTCGCTAATATCATATTTTTAACGATATATAATACATTCTGTGAGATAATATATGATGTCGCCATAACGACAACAAGTAGGGGTAACCAAAACTTTACAATTGCGTCATGGAAAAATGAAATTAATATGTCACCAAAGTGACATATTTTCAACGACGTCATACTTAAAGGGTCACCAAATATTGGTATTAGTGACATATTTTTTGATGTAACTAATAATTGCATCGCTAATGAGCAATTTTCTTGTAGTGGTTTTTATATTATCTTTAGAGTAATTTTAGACATTCCGACCCTATATCTCAACTTTTATTCTAAATACGTAGGATATATATGATGTATATAACTCATTAAGTTATGATGCACCAGCTGGAAATAGTTCCTAGCTCCATCCCTGTCTTGAACAATAATGCCAGCTCTGCCTTGCCTTGTGTTATACAAAACCCTATGACTCCTTTTAAATTATAGAATTTTTCTGGTTAATATGTATTATATCTCCACATATTTCCAACAAAGCATTGACTCAATAGTGAGGTCATGCCTACGAACTACCCATATCACCTACCAAACCATATAATTACTCTTATGTTGATAATTCTTCTTTGAAAAAGATAGATTTAATGAATTTATATAGTTAAATGTAATTATGTATTTTTATGATGAATGTACATGGATGGTAAACATGTCAGGATTTTGTTATGGTCCGAGGAGGGGATCAATTTCGTAAGCTAGATTTGTGAGTGGAGTTCAAACGTGAATGTACATGTTAATTACTTGTTTATATTGTTCCAACTTAATTTAAGTTGAACCATTTACTAATTTTTTTTCATTTAAGTTTTCATCATCATAGGTTCAAGAAATTAAAGATTAAGGATATATCGATGTAGTTTGTGCCCTTTGTTCCCTTAAAATATGACAAGGGATCTAGCAAGACTCAATATGTAAAATTACAAACAAAAAATGAAGTGATCATATGGTGGTGGTGATCGTCAATATTTGATGATAATTTTGTTGGTACCCCTGCAGAGCCAGAGAAAGAGTGAACAAGTTGGTGAAATGGGACCTGGCAGTACGTAGTACTACCAAGTTACCAAGTCATTAAAATCGATCATCCACCTTTTATTATCCTTGAAAACGACTTATTGTTTTGTTAATTGCTTCAATTAAAATTTAAAACCATTACTAGTTACTACTACATTTTTACTGTTTTCCGGTTTCATAATAAATTTCAGATGCTGGATTCCAATACCTTTTTTGGTGTACGATCAATTCTGTAATGTTATAGAGTTTTGAGATCTGTGACGTTATAGTGTCTTAAAAAAAAAAACGTGTGGAAATCCCACACTTGTAAATAGTTACATATATAAATTGTGTGTTCAAGTGTTTTACACTCTTATGGACAATTTTTTTTTATTTTTTTTTCATAAAACATGACCTTGAAGAAGATGTTAAACAAAATCCTACTTATATTGTCTCAAAATTATGAAATGGTACAGAAAAAAGAAAAGAAAAGAAAAGAAAGAAGCAGCCATAGTATTATCTTGGTATATAATTATATAATTATCATTCCCTAATTGGTTACCAAAACTGACATTGCAGATTTTTTTTAAGGACATGGCACTAAGTTCAATAATGTGGATAATGAATATGTTAACTATTTCAATAGTTTGTAAATCAGAATGACCGATATAGATCATGACCGATATAGATCATGGATGATACATTCATCAAATTATGTTGAACCTATCTAGATAAATTTGATAAAGTGGTGTTAATATCACTACAAGAAATAATGTCTTTTCCGAGCGCTAAATATGGTCGGAAAATGTCAAAACGTCGTTGAAAATGTATATTTCTAATGGAAAAAGGTCGTCAGTCTCCATCGAAAATGATATCGTGGGAAATAATCCTTTTTTGACTAGCCACCGGAAATTTAACATTTCTGAGGGCTATGAGTGGTTGGAGATAAAGGAATTATGCCGTTGCACAAAGATTTTGGAAACCAAGTTAGGGGATCATTTACGACGGTATTTGTTGTCAGACATAACTTAATATCGAGGGAGATGATGGTCGGAAATAATGTATTACCAAGGAGCATTGCGGTTGGAAATAATGTTTTCTCAATGAAATGTGTGGTTAGGAATAATGTATTTCCAAGAAACGCAACAGTCGATAATAATGTATTTATGATGAGTGTAGCGATCGGAAATAATTTATTTACAATGAGTGCCACAGTCAAATAATATATTTCCAAGGACCATAGCGATCGGAAATAATGTATTTCCAAGGACCACATTAGTCATAAATAATGTAATTCTGATGAGCCCCACGGTCGGAAATAATATATTTTCAAGTACCATAGCGGTTGAAAATAATGTATTTCCAAGGACTGCAACGGTAAAAAATAATGTATTTCAAAAGACCACATCAATCGGAAATAATATATTTCCAAGGACAGTAGCAGTCGAAGATAATGTATTTCCAAGGCCACATCAGTCGGAAATAAGGTATTTCCAATGAGCCCCACTGTCGGAAATAATATATTTTCAAGTACCGTAGTGGTCGAAAATAATGTATTTCCAAGAATCACATCAGTTGGAAATAATGTATTTCCAAGGACTGCATCGGTCGAAAATAATGTATTTCCAATGACCACAGATGTCGGAAATAATGTATTACCGAGAAACACTATAGTTGAAAATATAGTATTTACAAGCAACGCCATGGTCAAAATTACCATATTAATGTGAGAAGCCATGGTCGAAAATAATGTTTTATCAAGGGAGATTGTGATCGAAAATGAGGAATTATCGAGGAAAGTTACAATAGCAAATAATTTATTATCAACAAATAATACTGTCAGAAATAATGTATTATGATGGAGATTGTAATAAAAATAATTAATTACTGAGTTTTATTTTAAAAAATAATGTCATTATTATTGTTTTAACATGTATTTAAAAATTGAGTAATGCTACTTTGTCCAAATGATGTGGTATTATTATAATCTATTAATTTAAATCATGCAAATCTAATACAATTTAAATAAATGGATTATAGTACGTGATGACACATCATTTGAACACCAGATTTGGATACTAAATTTAGTGGGCACTAAATTTTGGCAAAGTAACATTATTGAAAAAGAAAATATTCACACATTTATCTTAATTGCAAATTGAAAGAAACACAAATATTGAGTTAACATATGAAATGTAATTTCCAAATTATAAGTACCCAACTTTCAACAAAAAAAAAAAAAAAAAAAATTGCATGGAAACAAATAAAATAAAATTGTCACTGAAACGTTTCCATATGATATAGGGAATGCCCAAATATCAAACCTAGCTATCAGACTTCCTTTCATTGTGAACATTTGAATCTCCAATAACATTATCATGCATAAGAAATATAATAATATTTAATAATGTTGAATAAAATTTAATAGATCAAATATAATCAATTTTTAGATAAAAAAAATATAATAATGAAATTTAAGTACCACCAATTGCAAACTTTTGGATGTTATCATCTGAAATGAATTTTTCAAAGCAAATACGTTTACCGTAATTTGTACTAATAGATGAAGTAAATACATCATTTTGTTTTAAGCCAGCACCTAATCCAAGAACATGACTGTGTCTATTGTCTAGGCTCTCCAGTAACCTCCCTATATATCTCCCATTTTTTTGCCCTTACATTTTTAGTTTTAGGAGGAGGCTTATTTGAGTCCATTTTTTCTACACTAAATGGTTTATATATATAATGTTAGGTTTTGGCTCGTATTCTCGAATGAACTGAATGTTAACCAAATGAGACTCAACCGATGTGTTACTTCCTAGAGATGTGGATAACCTTTGGAAGTTGAAGGTGGTGTTTGAGGGAGGTTTGAAGATCGAAGAAGAACTGAAGAAACGGTTTTCGAAAGGAAGCGCGGTGCGAACCGCGGTGCGGATAAGGCGCATGGACCGCGGCACATGGAGCAGTAGATTCCAAAGGATCAAGCGCGGTGCAGACTGCGGCGGAGGCAAGAGACATAGACCGTAGTATCTGGAGCAGTCGGTTCCAGAAGTGTTCTGCGGTATAGGAAGCGGGGTGCACACTGCAACCCATACCGCGGAGACGATGTATTTTGTTGAGATTGGGAATGTTGCGTGAAAAAGGAAAGGTTATCTTTCTAGAAGTTCTTGTATTTGAAGGAAAATGATTTACTATTTACAAGAAGACCTGTTCTAAAAGGAAATAGTATTTATGTGGAATAAGTAAGTCTTGTACGTTTAGGAGTAGGATTTCCTTTTATTTTAAACTCCATGTAACTAGCATAAATAGAACCTTATAATTAGGTTGAAGGTTGTGGAGCAAAAAGAACACCATGTAACATCAAAAAGAGTGTGATAAGATCCGAGGAGACCCATGGGAATATCCGGGGAGGGATCCAAGGGAATATCAGTAGATTAAGTTAGAGATCCGTGGGTGATATTCATGGGAGACCTAAGGGATATTGGGGGTACTCGGTGGGGATCGTGTGAGTGTGGTTTGGGGTTGAGGTGAGAGAGAGAATCCTAGAGTATATGGTTGTAACAATTTATCATATAGTGAAATTTTCTCTGTCGTCCGACGGCCAGTGGTTTTTTACCCGTTTTGGGTTTTCCACGTATATATTGTGTTGTGATTGGTTTATTTTCTCTCATGTTGACCAACTTCCACCGTGACATCTCCAACGTAACTCAACCAATTTAATTTTTCATCAATAATCTCCTAATTTTCATTGAGGTTATTCAAAATTTTCAAGAAAATCATAAAAATGTTCTTAATAAAATTTAAAAAATGGGTTCTAAAGTAATACTAATATGCTTATAATAACGTTAACTCATGGGAGGTCAAATAATTTATCCTTTTTAGTGTAGTTTTATTAAAATAATAATAAAGAAAGGGAGGTTTTTACTGTTTATTGGTCATCAAATGTAAAACTTATAGGCAGAATGTGTTGCTCCCCGGACCACCAACAACCCTTCAAAATAAAAGATATGACTCTTTGAGAGCCAAGCCAAATCTTAACAAACCAATGCATGTAAGCATTTGATTGCACTATTAATTAGAGTAAATAAAAATTGTTGTTTCATCCAATTCAAAATGACCACCTCTATAGTTTTTTTCTACAAACTTTACTATAGACTTTCTTAAAGGGATCTAATCTAATCCCTAAAAGTCTTTTGTTTTAAGGAGCAAAGAGAACCTCAAAGATAAGCTTAAGGCACTTTCTTTGTTATTTCAATTCAACCCTTTTAAATAATATACAAATCCTTTGATGATGCTCTCTCTCTCCGGTCTCCACTATCAACAATTTAAGTGCATGCATGGTAAACATGCCTGAAATCTTAGGGTATCCACACAAATTACACAAAATTTAACAAAGTTGTCTATGTCATCAAGTCATGCTGATTGCTGATAGAGAAGTGAAACTCCAAACAAAACCCTCATCTCCTATCCACTCATAGGATTCCAATCTATATCACTACCATAACTTCTTTTGTCTTTTTTATAATGAGAGAAGCATTGCTAGCTAGGGAGGAACTTGACTTTGTGGGTCATGTGTCAGTACGACATATTTGAAGATTAAAGAGAGTTGGCAGATAGCATAATAATAAATTAATAAGGGTACTTGGTATTTATATGGTGAAGGTTTAGTCACACTCGAATCAATTGTTGTGCACCCCATCTCAGCCATGGAAAAAAGATTTACTTTCAACATTTTTGTTGGACAGGCTTTTGCCTACTTTCTTAGTTCTCTTCACATATGAATAACCCATGTATTCTATACACGTGTGTACTTTTATAGTGTAGAGAAAAGAAAATAGAAAATAATAGTGGTACAAATGAAACAAAAGTTATGGAAGAACTAATATTTTGAGAGTTATTGAAGCAGTGACACAAATTTTGAGATTCAAGCTCAGCATATCTATGCTAATTTTTCATGGAGAGAGATAGAGAGAGCTTGTTAATAGTTGGAGTAGAAAAATGGCAGAAAACATAGAAGAGACAACAAATGGCTTGAAAGCTTTGGTCATTATCAAAAGGTTAAAACTTGCCAAGAAATATTTAACAGTACAAAGTCATGCAACTTGATAAAGTCACAACAAAGAAGAAACATGAACTAAACTACACTAGTACTACTAGTCATTTCTTAAATATCACAATCTTTGTACATCAATTCATCATCATCAACAACTCTAATACAAAAACCAAAAAAAAAAGAAAAAGATACCTAAAAAAGAAAAAGAAAAAGAAAAACTCTTAGTCTAAGCTTAGTCTCAATTTGGTTCTCAACTAATTAGTCTCAACAACTCAATTAGCTTTCTCAACATGGAGCTTGAACACTGATTCTAAATCAGGTGGAGTGAAGAACTCTCTGACTCCAGTGAAGTTGCATCTTGTAGGAGGCCTGCGCTTTCTTGGGGCTGGTGGGCATGATAGTTTCTCTGGCAGTCTTGCTTCTCTGGCCGTTGGAGTCGTTGAACAGGCTTCTTCTTCTTCTTCGTGTTCTTCTTCGTTCTCTTTACCTCTTGATCTGGTGCTTATAGGCTTCAATGAAGTCCTTATGGAGATTCCTGCTATCACCCATTTCTTGCCTTCTGAGTCCAACCCACAATCTGTCTGTGTCTTCTTTGAAAACCCCATCTCTATTCAGACCTCAAAATTAAACAAAACCCTAGTCTTGGCTTAAGCATAAAACAGGGCAAAAACAGAGTAAAATTAGGGTTTGGAAGAAAGAGATTGGATTTTGATCCGAGAATCAGAACAAATCAAGAAAACAACTTAAAAGGATACAAGGAATAAACCACCCAAGAAAGAAACCCCCTTTTTTTTCTTTTTTTCTTGAAGAGAACCAAACAAGACAGAGCAAAAGAAAGGATCCGATCGAAGAATCAGAACAAAATCAAGAAAACCCCAATTGAGAGAGAGGAGGGAATAAGAGAAAAGGGTGTTTGAATCTGAAGCCACCACAAGTGAAGGAGAAAGAGAAAGAGAAAGAGAAAGAGAGGAGGGAAAAATGGAAAATTATGAATGAGAGAAAAAGGAGAGATTCTGAGGGAAAGAGAGAGAGAGTTTATATATTGACTTAAACAGAGTTGTGTGCGGTGTAAGCAGAGATTTTGGTATGAGAAAGAGAGCTGCCCGGCTTTTTACGGGCAGCAGAAAACGTGTGAACTTGTTTTAGGCGCCAAAATTTTGCGGATTAGATTGCAACGGCTCTTTTTCCCGCCTTCGCTTTTTTGTGTTTTTCCAGTTTTGCCCCTTTTGTTTGGCGGCTATCATTTTCTGTCAGGGAACAATCATCGGGCCAAATGATTGAAAACGTCACCGTTTTGTACAAATCAAAAAAAAAAAAAAACTATTTGTAATAAAGGAAAAAAAAAACCATATTAAATTTATTTAATACTCTGTATCATTGATATTACGTAGGACAAGGACAAAGTCTTTGAATAATTATAATTTTTTTATTTAAATTTAACATTTATAAATAAACAGACTTGTTCAGTTGTGTTCATACGGACGTCCTGATATAATTTTATAAAGATATTGAATGTGAGCCACTAGTTTTGATAAGTGTATACACACTTGATTCAAAGCATGTAAAACTAATGACATTTGAAAATTTCTATATAAATATTAAATTAAAATATAAATTCAATTATTTAATAAATAAAGAAATTTAATTTTTTTTTTAAGAAAAACTTTGACATCTCAACCATCCAAAGACTCTCGGGCATTGGAGATGTTGAGGAGGATGTCACAGGAGGCATTGGCCTCCTCCAACGATGGAGGAGCCTTAATTGATGGCTAGTGACATCCTCAACCAAAGACATTGTCAACGTTTATAAAAGAGGTGTGTTTCCTTAATCCTATCCAATATGGTGCATCAATTAAGTCATGAACTTGAGTTCATTTTCTCTTATTAGATTTCTAATTACTGTAGTAAAAATCTACCTAAAAAAAAATATTAAGTGACAATTGGTGTTAAAAAAATAAAAATAAATAAAAATAAAAATTGGTGCATTATTGTCGACAACAAATTTGCATGTGTTTGTTAGACGAAAGCATGATTTTACTTTGTAACATGAGATAATATATATACATAATTGGTCGTACACGAGCAACTTGTCCACATTACTTACATCTGAGTGGTGGTCCATTATGAGAATGTCCTACCAAAGTTTTCTTTTAATACAAAATCTAAATAAGTCTTCATTTCTTAAGGGTTAAGTCAAAAACATGTTTTTTTTTTCATTAAAAAAAGGAAGAAAAAAATTATGTACGACTCTTTTTTATAAACCTTTTTTTTAATAAATTATTTATTTTAATGTTATTATATATATAATTTAAATTACAGGTCAAAATGCTTCCCTACCGGTCATGAAAGCATGTTAATTCAACCTAGGGATGACAATTTCATCGGACACATGGGCACCAACCGAAACACGAACCGCATGGGTCGTTTATGAGTTTTTTTTATTCGGGTCGTGGGTTGAGTTTAGGTGAAAAATGTAAACCAGAATCATGTTCCAGTTCGAGCCCAACCCGTGGGCACACACCCGATCTGACCCGAACCGTTTGGGTCGAATATGAGTTTTGTTGTTCGGATTGCGGGTCAAGTTTAACCTTTAGGTGAAAAATGTAAACCCAAATCATGTTCTGGTTCGGGTTTGAAAAAAATCTCAAACCTGAACTAGCGAACCCACATATTTAAAAAAATTCAAATTCAAAACGATTTCGTTTTGAGAAAATTAGAATCTTAAACTCAAACGACATCATTTTGGGTTTGTGGGTCGAAACACGAATCTGAATAATTTCACAGGTTCATTGGCAGGTTCAAATTGTTGGAGACACAACAATCAGTGATGAAATAAAAGAAGAAGAATAAGATTTTTTATTCCAAAATATATATACAGTAATATTTTAACTCCCTAAAGAAAAAAAAAAAAAAAAAAAAACACTGCAATATTTTACTGTTGTTATTCGATTGCAGTATTTTTTCTATATCGAAATATATTAAGTTCTTAGTGTGTTCAAACTTGTATACATTTTAGGGAAAATATCATTTTCGTCCCTAGGGTTTATCATATTATCCATTTGGGTCCCCATTGTTTCTATTAATCCCTATTTTAGTCCCTACCGTCCAGTTCCGTTAGGGTTTTTTAGAATTCCGTTAGGTCAACGAGGGTAAGACGGTAATTTAACATCAGAGTTTCTAGAAGCCTGTCTAATAAAAGGGCATAATGGTAGTTTTGAAATTAATTAAAAAAAATGAAAAAAAAAATAAAACTAATTAAATTTAGAAAGAATTAAATTTATAAATAAAACTAATTAAATTTATAATTATTTAAATTTAAAAATAAAACTAACAATAAAAATAAATAAAACTAAATAAAATTAAAATTAATATATATAACTAATTAAAAAATGAAAAAAAAAACTAATATATATATAAAACTAATTAAAAAATGAAAAAATAAATTAAATTAAATTAATATGTTATAGAGAATTTTATGATATTTATATAATATAAAAATAAAATATTTTAAATCTTCACCATCCAAATCTTAGATGGATGGTGGGGATTTTTTTATTTAAAAAATAAAAAAAATTATATAAAAAAAATGAGAAAACAAATTCCATCAAACTAAAAAATTTAAAAAAATTAAAACAATTAAATCAAATTAATATGTTAAAGAGAATTTTATGAAACAAAATGTTTTAATAAAATTAATACCATTACATATTCATCATCATTGACCATCACATCATCATCATCTTCATCATCAGAACACAACCACACCACCATCCATCTCCAATCACCAAACCCTAAAACCAGATTTGTTCAAAAAAATTTAGTTTTCCAGATTTCTTCAATCAAATCCAAAATATAAAAAACAAACAAAAAATTAATTCCACAAACCCAAATTGTGATCGATAGCGGCCCAAAACCAGTGTCTTGGACGATCGGCCTTCGTCTTGGTCGACGATCGACGGTCTGAAAAGACCGACTTGCACCGGCGTGCTGGTGATGACAATCGGCGACAACACTTCTCCATCGGCGTGCTCAAAACGCAGATGAGATCTGGGTCTGGTGAGACCACCAACCCAATAGAAACCCAGATGAAAGAATAGAGAGATGAGATCGGCGATCGACGCGGCCAACCTCCGACTACCATCACTCGACGGGAGAGAAAGAATAGATGATCGTGGAGATGATGATGATTGGTTTGGAGATGATGATGATGATGATCGTGGGGCTTGAAATCGGTTTGGGTTATGAAGATGATGATGAACTAGGTTAATGAAATCGGTTTGGTTTGTGAAGATGGTGATGAATTGGATATGAAATGGTTTTGGTTTGTTGATTTAATTTTGGTATTGTTGTGATTCAATTTTGTGCTTTTGTTTTTTTTCCAGTTAATTTTTTTTTTTTTTAATTTTGGGATTTGTGGTGGTTCGAACCAGATCTGGGTTTGGGTATTGGGCGGTTTGATGAATTGGGTTGTGTTTCTAGGTTTGGGTGTTGGGAGTTTTGATGAACTAGGTTGGGTTTCTGGGTTTGGGTGTTTGGAGGTTTGATGAATCTGGTTTCTGGGTTTGGATGAAGAAGATTGATGAGATGGATGAATCTGGTGTATTAAATCAATTGATTTTTTTTAATATTAGTTTTTATTTTATTTTATTAAATCAATATTTTAATTGTAGGGCATTAGGGTCTTTTAACTGGTATCAGAAATAAACAGGGGCAGCAAGGTCATTTCACCCTCTGTCCCTGTCAGACACCACTTTATCAACGGAAAACGTAACAGAATGACTAAATGGGGCAATACTGGAACGACGGGGACCCAAATGGATAATATGGTAAACCATAGGGACGAAAATGATATTTTCCCTACATTTTATTGTATAAACAAATCTTTTCTTCTTCTATTTTCTTATCACTGATTGTTGTGTTTCCAACACAGATTTCGTCAAAACCCATAGGTGGAAACCCGAACCTACAAAATTATTCAAGTTTGCAATCGGGATCAGGTTGGTAAATATTTCACAGGTTCGGGTTTGGCAAAATCCGACTGGAACCTGGTTCGGTGCCTCCCGTTCCAAGTTCCAACCATGAGGTGGTGTCTCTCGTACTTGCTTTTCAACTTTCCTCATTTACTTTCGAAAAGCATAAACCATTCAAAAATCAATCTTTAAAGTTTAAAGAATTATGTTGATTTAAATTTTTATCAGGATACAAGCGAGGGTGAGGTTTATGACTAATTATACTTTATAATTAAAAAGATAAGAAATGGATAAATGGCCATACTATATTGTTTTAAAACGTTAACTTAAATTTGTGATTTTCAATATTCATTATTTTTGTTTTTCCTGTTAATCTAACGGTGAGGAAATGAGATAAAGGGTAGATAGAATGAGTTAAGAATTTAAGATGGAATGGATGAATGTATAATAATTCTTCGGCCAAGAAATTCATGATTAGTTGTAAAGTTACAATTTACAAAACAAAGGTCTTGATTTTTTTTTTCAAGACCGTTCTAACCAAAGAAACATCCGACAAATAAATATCAAAGTCACTACCTTAAATAAAAAATTTAAGTTTTGTATAGCTTAACACATAAATAAATAGCCAACATAAGCGTAGCTTAGCTGGTAGATGGACGAGTTTGGGGCTTGTGTAAATGACTCCTAGGTCACCAGCTCGAATCCTACTTATGGAGAAAGCTTTCAAAAAAATACATTGTCCTGGATTAATATATATTTAAAAAAAAAAAAAAAACATAAATAAATAACATACTTTATTGTTATTATTATAATATTTTGGGATCAAGGGAGGGGGCATAACTCAAACCCATATCCTCCTAAATGTAGATGTGAGAGTCTTACCACTAAATTACAAACCCTATGTCCTCATCTTGTCATAAATAAATAACATACTTATTTTTATATATACCAAATACAATGGAAGCGCTCGAACCAGGATATATATTCCTAAACTGAATGAACGCTTTTACCACTGAGGCATTGAGCCACATTGGGCGATGTTATATAAATAACATACTTGAACCACATAATATCAATATTAACATAGTATAATATCCCTTAATGTTTAGTTCGATACATGCCAATATAAGATCGTTAGCCAACTTTTGACATAGAAAAATCGAACTCCTATAATTATTAATAATTACATTAAAAAGAAGTTAAATCAATTCATATTTAAGATAAGTATGAATTATGATTTAAGCTTAAACAAAAGATGATTATGATTTATGATAAAATCAGGGATACAGAGAAACTGAACCTTGTGGACTTACCAAGTTTAAAATATGATGTTTGTTGTTTAAACGATTCAAACTCACTATCGCCCAATGTTATTTGGTGATAAAAAACGTTCATTCAACCTAATAATATCTCAGATTTAAATCGTCTAATTGTAGTATATACATAAAAAATAAAAATAAAAAAAATAAAAAGATTAGTATATACATAAAAAAATAAAAAATAAAAAAATTAAACTCGGTTTCTTATTATATTAAATCTGTTCAATTTTCGAACAAATTTAATATGAAACCAGCAATTGAGCATGCACACAAAAGCATAACTGGGCCCAATACTTAGCCCATCCAAAAACCAATTTATAGCAATTGATAAGTATTTGTTTTGGACATAGTGTTTTGAATTTCAATAACAATAAAGATGACAAGAAGAGGTTGGTCCGGTAGTAAACCCTTCACACCTGCATCATGAGGTTACGGGTTCGAGTCTTCCGTCCTCCAAAAAAACCCCGAATTAATATAATACTTAAAAAAAAAAAAAGTCACAAAACAAAAGTCATGACTCATTACAGTGATATTAGTTTTAAATATGGTTTGATAGTAAATGATATTTATTCAGCTTGACAATATCACATGTACGATTGATAGTAAATGATGTTTATTCAGTTTAACAATATCACATGTACGATTCAAGTTATTCGAGTAGTTGCTACTATAGATATCTAAATGGTATATATAAAATAAAAAACAAACATGCAACAGTAAATAATTTTGAGGTTAGGTACAAATGGGTACTTGAATTATTCCATAAATCCAAAAGGAAGCTTATAAATAACAGAATAGTTAGAGTGGGGGGGTTCAATGGGGCGGCTTAATAGGCCAATGAGAAGCTAGATTTGAAGAAGAGCTGACATGGTGCCACGTGGGCATCCACCGTCCATCAGATGGTAGTAATAGGATGGGCCCCTGTGAAAATGTATGGACCAATCTGGTTGCAGTCCTCCGTCAGTCCTCATCTTTTTTCCTTTCTTGTGTCAATTTCATAATCAAAATCATATGCTAAAATACTTCCAATAATTCCAAATTAAATCAACCGCCATTCAACGACTTCACATGCACCATCCACCAATTCAAAGTGTGTGATCATGACCGTTGATTACTGGGATATATGATGAAAGATCACGCATCAAGTAGGCCCCCACATAGCCGACTCTGATCAAATTTTCTATATATAAAGTATGAAGCTGGGGTGGTATTGGTGCTGGTGGGGTTGTGACTTGTGACTTGTGACCCAATTGAAAGGGACATTCTAAATTTTTCATATGTTATAGTGATATATGCAACCATGCTCATGCCCCTAATCAATTCAACCCATCTCCACTTTATAAGTGATTAAGACACTATTTATTCTCAAAAATATTCAAATTATCCATCTATTATATCAACTCAATTTAATAAGATTCATATTTTTTTTTATTTTAAAAAAATAAATAATAAAATTCAAGGTTAGCAAAATGATTGGACCGAGTTTGAATCCTCTCATGGATACTTACATAGCTAAAGACCATAGTTTTATGTTTCTAAAAAAAATTAGAATTTGGCGAGAGCTTTGGTATGGAGCTTGGATTTGCTAAGTGAGTTTGGGGATCAGTTTTCACTTATATTCCATGTAACTTGAATAATTTGATCGTGTGACTCTAGAATTTATAAGAAGATCGAATGGTTTGTTGATTTGTCATCCCACTAATGAGAAAATCTTTAGTGCACCGAGTGTGACCATTGACCAATCATTAAACATATGATATATGGTTTAAACATGCATTTCTTATCATATGTCACATTTTTAGTGGCCGAACACACCACTAAATGGTATTTTCCCCTAATAATTGGGCTAAAAGCTAGGAAAAGTTGAGGGTGGCTTTGGGTGCAAATTTATGTAAATGAAATAAGTTTAAAATTTCTTACCAGAAGAATCTAATACTTGTTTGTATAAAAATATATAAAATTGTCAAAGTTGGCAATTGATGTGAGAGTTTACATTCTTGATATATATAGAATTCAAATTGAAACAAAACAATCCGTCGAGGATTGATCAAACAATCCGTAGGGGCGGCGAACAACGACAACTCTGCTTTTGTTTTGGGCGGTTTCATTCATTCATTCATGACATTGTTGTTTTTTTGGGTTTTGCTGTCACTTCACAGTTCACACTTCTCACATAATTGGATTTGGTCATGTAAGCAAATCAACAATTTGTCTAATTAGCTAATCATATTTTAAGTGTTAGCAAAGAATATTAGGTGTTGTATTTGGATGTTTCTGGCCTAAATCTTTCGTAATTATTCAGTATCTATTCTTGGTCATGTGATGGGATTTTTCTGGGTGAATACATGCCACTCACAATGATCTGTCAACAGTCGGCAACTATAATGTATATCTAATGAATCAACACAAGGCACATGCTACAAACCATAATTTAATGAAAAAAAAAAAAAAAAAAAAAAACTATATAATATATCAGGAAATTTTTTTAAAAAAAAATTGTATGTCAATGAATAGAATTTCCCAATCTTAATGATGCCTTTCACATTATAGATTACTCTCAATTAAACATGTTTAATTTAATTCTTCAACCCATTCTTATCTTAAAGAGACATTTGTCAACCAATGGATGTGAAGTTTGGACCGCAGCCTTGCATAGGAAATAAATTACCCATAAAATACAAATATTTTATACAAACCTTCGACCAAAACATCACTGGTGGAAGGTAGAGTCACACTATGTATATTGTACAAGCATGTGTGAATAATTTTCTTTTCTCCGGTGGTCTGGAAGTTTATCTAAACCGCACATGTAATAATTGATCTTGACAGGTCCCGACAAACACCAACCCATTCGAAAAAGACAATTTCATGTTCACTGAAATGGATTTGTGTGTGGGGGGGGGGGGGGGGGGGGGGGGGTCCCTTCATGGTGGCTAACTCTCTCTCTCACCTAATAATATACACTTGTTATTTTGTAGTATGCAGAAGATTCCATTATATCCTCATCACATAATCAAGCTAACCAATTCTAACAAACTCTTCCTTCTAATTTATTGCCTCTAGACAATCAAAAAGCTGGAGTGCTGGACCATCAACTGTTATATATCTTCCAATAATGTTAAGATCACTATAGATTTTTGGTTTAAATGCTAGTAAGGTTACAAAATCACATACTTCTTGTATCAAGAAACTCCATCGATTACCGGCTCTCACTTCTGTTATATAGTCCAGTCCAGTACAATCCAAGTCTAATGATCCTGCACATATACATATTTCACTGAGGTTTCAAGAGATTTTTACCTCATCAAACTTATCTTGGAAATATTATCTCCAATCCAAGTCTCATGAACCTGCACATATACATATTTCACTGAGGTTTCAAGAGATATTTACCTTATCAAACTTATCTTGGAAATATTATCTCCAATCATCGTAGTAAACAAAAAAGTAGCTAAAACCCCACAAGACAAATTAATATAACATTTTGACAAAAAGGAAACAGATGCTAAAGTGAGGTAAGTGGAAACAATATCACCAATGAAATGAGAATAATAAAAATAATTGATCTATCAACACATTGAATTTGCAGCTCCACTAGAACTGTATTAGAGCATCGCCAATAGTAATGTGACTTGCATTTGAAAAAATGGTGATATGTCAACATTGTCAAGCCAATTGCTTCATATGTGACATGTAATTAAACTTGATAGACATCCAAATGAGAAAGTGGTCTTCAATGCTTCACTTGTAAAATACATGTTTTTAATGACATGTCAATTTATTATTGGTCTCCTTAAATATACTTTAGAATTGATGAATAAAATAAAGTAGAAAACAAGAGTGGTTGCTGACTGGGCTAACAAGATGGCTGTCCAACAGATCCTCTGAGATCAGAGAGTCATGTTGACAGCCTCTAAAAAATAAGTTGCCACCTCAGCTTGAAGTTGTATTAGAGAGGTTGCATTGGAGATGAATTTTTTAACAAAATGGCTGTTCATCTTACGTGGCATCTAATTTTTTCACAACCCACATTACCATGTACTCTACCACAGGAAGGAACTGAGCAATCAGTTGGGCCATTGCATGACATGGCCAACTCAGCAAATATGTTAGCAAATAACAAGTGGCTTTTGTCACTTTCTAGCCTACTTTAACAACATTCCTATCAAGATGATTACTATACATATTTGATCATTCTAAACATTCAAAGCAACAAGAATTTTCAGCTACCTCTTTCTGAGTTTGGATCAAGATAAATATATAAAGCTTCTTCATGCACTATAATCTTGAATTCAACTACCTCTGCATGAGAAATGGCAACAGAAGCTGATGTCCCAGAACCCATATCCGCAACGGTAAGCAAGATCACTTTTCTCTCCTCTTCTATTGCATGGTTTTTTACTTCGTTGTTACTGCATATAATGAAGATTAGAATAACATCATCATGAGAGGTCTTTGAATATGATAATTTGAACTTCTTCAGTGTACTGCTACTTAAATCACTAGCTGTATTCTGGAACTTGGATTAACGATCGCTAAAATCGCTAGTAAAACTTTATGAAATAGCACATGTGAGAATATAATCACAAGTTTACAAGATCATGAGTTTATTCAGAAGAATATCTTGAAATCTAAATCAAACTAACGAAAACGACAGTTGGTTAATTTTCATCTCACACACAAGCAGAATTCTTCGCACTAGATGTTCTTTGAACAGTGTTGTCAACAACACTTGATTCATTCTTTCAAAATTCTATCTACATGATTCCTCTCCTTTTGATCAAAATATACAAGCTAAAAGTAAAACTTTGGGGCTCTTTCAACTTTATGTTCTGCTTTAATGCAGTTCTTTACATCTGTCTTTTTTCTTTTTATGACAGTTGATTCCAATCATCAAAGATTCTCATTTTAAATCTCCAAGGATCACACCCTTTTGATTGTCCTTCTTTTTATAATTTTTTTTTTATAATATTGTCATACTTGATATTTCTAAATTCTAAGGAAAGTAGAAGCATTCATATGCTAGTATTTAAATCTTCTGCCACTCATGAAAATAGATTAACAAAAAAACTAAATAGAACTTGGTTACTGATATGAGAACAGCCAGGGTTTAACTTCTGTACATACGTAAAACCAGCAAAAAATAAAGAAACTACCCTGCAGGACATAGTTGATCCCCAAGACAAGACTAGGAACATAATTTCAGTTTGGCTAGTTGAAAATTACTAGCACAAGTGCACAACATAAGTGACAGTTGAAATTGTAAATAAAAATAGAAAGTATAAATACCCTATCAAAAAATTTAAACTATCAAGTATCCAACATAGGTGACAGATGTATATCAACTTTTTCGATATTAACAAAAGACGTGTGCTAGATTCTTTGCAAATGTCATAATATTAGATAAATAATTATGTACATTATCAGAATTCCCAAACATATAACCGAACACTCATCTAGTACAACAGAGATAAATTCTATACTAATACGGTTAAGTTTCATAGTTATTGTATTAATAAAAGAAGAATTTATCATGCATTAATCCATTAAGCTAAGAGTATAAAAGTTTGAAAATATTAATGTCTACAAACTAAATAAACTAAGTGGCAAGGCTGCATCAATAGATCCAAGAATAGATATGTAATTCATCATAGTTTGCCATCACGTATATCAAACAATTTTTAGAGTAACTAATTGACATAACAATGATAACAAATTTAAATAAGCAACTGCAAACTACCCAGAAATGGAAAAAGGAACAAAACTTGAATATCCAAACCTACATAAAACTAATCTACATTCCTATTACATCATATTATTTATTAGAATTTTATATGTATAGCATACATACTGAAATCTTTTAGTTGATTATCCATCTATTATATCTTGTAGACAACATTTTCATTATTGGAAAGAATTTTCCTTTAAAAAAATCATACAACTTCTGTTAAAGTCTTTTTTTCCTTTCTTTTCTTTTTCCCCATTTTGGTCTTTACAAAAGAGTAACACGACGTTGCTCAAATTTGATGAAATTCATGGTATTAGTTTCTCATCATATGCATTGGTAGTTCAAAATGATAACTAATAAGAAGCATCAGTTCATCATTTAAACTTTCAGCAGTTTGATGGAGTAGTACTGTGTTTTTCAGTAGAACTCGTGCCGCATAATAATTTCCTAGACTTTCTCCGAAAATGTCTAAGTAAAATATAAGAAACTGCCTAGTACATTGTACATGTTTCCAAGCTAGTAGTTATCTTGTTAGAGAAGCATCTATCTCTTTGTACAAAAACAAACAAAGAGTAGGTATCTGCAATCTTTTTGTAATTGTGAATGAAAATTTCCTCTTCTTGCAGCAAAGAGTAGGAGAGAACATATACTTGGCAAGCGGGCAGTCAGACAAAACAATCCATGAAACTTCCCCAGAAGAATTGAAGAAATTACAAGAGACGCACAATTTACCTTGTGAAACTGCTGAATGCTCAGCAGAAACTGAAAACATCCAAGAAGCCGATAATGTTGGGGATGAAACCATTAATACTGTCATCAAGGGGAATGTTGAAACCCCTGAGGGTGAAAGATTTTTGGAATCACCTTCAATTGCTGTGGTAGCCACTGAAGAGACCTGCATGGTATCAAAGCATTGTCAAGAAGATGAAGAATCATTTCAAGAAGATAACGAGATGTCAGAAAACAAAAAGCAGATGCAAGACAATACAACAAATGAGATTGCACAAGAGACAGGAAGCGGAGAAAACAAAGTCGTAGAAGAGTCGGAAGAAAAAACAGAGAAAAAAGACAGGAGCCATGACATCGTGCATCTTACAGGAACCAGTTTACAGGCAGCAAAGATTGAAGAATCAAACCTTGGGAGTAGAGGAGAAGGAAGTTTGGAGGACGAAAGATACGTTGACCAAAATGTTGAAGTTATTGAAGACCAACAAGATTCAGATGAAGATAAAAGCACCAACAAAGAAACAAGAGACATGCAGAAAAATGAGAAAGATGGAAATGCCAGTTTGGATTCCGATAAACAGGTTTTAAACACAATTGAGGTCACAATGGATCAAAACAAAGAAGCTTCAATCCATATACCAGATCCGGGAGTCATCAGTTTGAACAAGAATATTGAAACAGCTGCAGAGCCTTGCAACAAAGCTGAAAGCATCAAAGACAAATTCACTGGAGAAGAATTAGGAAAAACAAGCTCTGAAGTAGATGACATGGAAGCAGAAAAGTCCACTAATTTTGTAGGTGAAGAAGAGAGTCCTGAAGCAACCAGACTAAGTGAAAGAGAAGAAATCGAAGAAGATGAGTCAAGTGTACATGAAGCTGGACCTGAAACAGGTGAGAAGCTTAAAGAGGTCTCCAGTATTTCATGTGAGGAGAAAAACAACAATAAAATTGAACCCAGTGAAAGGATGGACCAGACAAGTCCAGTAGAAGATGAAATGAACCATAAGAATAACACCGATACTTGTTTTGCAGTGCAAACAGAAGAAACATGCTTGCAGAAAGTAGACAATCCTGAACTATTGAAAGTAGTTCCCAGGAGTTGGTCAGACAATATCATCAAGGAGAGTCCTGAAGAAGTTAAAGAAAAGATTGAAATGATTGAGAAAACTGCAGAAGGTGATACTACTTCCAATGAAAATGGTAAAGATTATGAAAACCCTGAACAAAAAGAAGAGAGTTCGTTCATGAAACATGAGGGTACAACTGGCATAATTGGGTTGTTGGCTGCAACAGATATACCATCTGGTGAGAACAGAGATGGAGGAGGAAGTACTGTTGTAGTGGCGGAAGACAACACTGATGATACAAAAATTACTGATGACTTAGAGCACAACCAGAGTGTAAAGTCAAACCGTGAGGAAAGGTCAGATAATGTGCAGCAAAATGAACCTAAAGTGGAGAAGCTTGATGAATCATTGAGCACCGTTGCTCAGGACTTCAGTATAGCTGCTTCAGACAAAGATCTTGAAACAATTACATGTGATGAAAACGAGGCACCCATCAAAAGCCATGAAGAAAGCTTTGTGGAAAGAATGATTGATGCCTCGCAGCAGGGCCAAAGTGGAATGCCAAACCATGAGGAAAGGCCAGAGCAATTGCAGCAAAATGAACCAGAAAAGGAGAAGCTTGATGGATCCTCAAACCTGGTTAATGAGGACTTCGGATCAACCGCTTCAATTGAATGTGCTGCAACAATTCCTTGTGCCCATGAGGAGGCACCCATCAAAAGCCACGAAGAAAGCTTTGCAGAAAAGGTGGAGGAAGACTTACAAACCCGTAGCAAACCTAACATTGAAACTGGAATTCCAAAAGATAAGGTTTGAAACAATATATTTCTTTTATCCTTAATATTTCTGAATTTTCAGTAGTTTAACTCTATAATTGAATAATTTTTAAAAAATATTCTACATTTGTTGCAGAATGTCCCAGCAATTAAAATGAATGAGAAGATAGATGATTTACAAGTTCGTGTCTCGAATAAGGATGCCAACGATTTACAGGTTACCTATCCCTCCATTGAAGTGGCAGTACAAGGCAAGGATTTAGATTTTGAACCTGAAGGACAGACTCATGAAGCATACAAAGCCTCCACAGAACAGAAGCATATTGAAGATGCACCTGAAGTGTGCCAGAGTTCAAATAGCACAATCTCAGAGCATACATCCACAGAAACAGAAATGGTAACATCAGAACCAATCCCAACAACAAGTGAAACAGATATGACAAAACTGCAAGAGGCTTGTAGATTGGACTCTGAAGAAAATTCGATGAACAAGGATTCTAGCGAGAACAAAGACCAGGAAATGAAAACAAATGAAGAAGCTTGTCATACAGTGACACATGAAATATTAGCAAAAGGTGAGTAGTTTCAAATACTAAAAGTTTTTTTACAAACAATTCATGCTCCATATAGTAGGAACTAAATAAACATATTCAGAACAACAAAAAAACATTGTTACTATGCTTGTACTCACCCTACATGAAATATAGGAACCATGCTGAGCAATACTTTACTGCTCAGATATGAAATGAGCTGCTTACAAGGGGTCATCACTAGAAAAATTCTTCCAAACAATATTCTTATTGGTAACTTGATCTAGGAACTGATAGCCTTGCGATGCTTGGTGCAGGTGATTATGCTGGAAAAGACATGATTGATGCTGAAGCCTCAGTTGAGGTCAACAGAGCTATATTTCTGACAGATGAGATGGTTGAGCAGAAGTTTCATATAGAAAGTCCTCTGCCAGCAGCACCAACATTGAGCAGTGAGGATGAGACTTACAAGCCAGAGGATAATGCCAAAACAAAGCTTGAAGAATCATTACCTGTGATTTCTGATGACACTGAGATATTTAGTTCAAGAGCTGACAAGATTCCTTGCCTGATGGAGGGAGGAGCTCCTCCAGACCTTAAAGAAACAGCACATAAAGAAGAAAAAGTAAACGAAACAGAAGAGAACAATGAGACGAAGGACGACAAAATAGCAAAGGAGGAGGTGAGCAAAATAAATCTTTAATTATTAAATTATGTCCTCTATTCCAAATTATGCTAGATACTCATCTTTAAACAAGACTTATAGATTCCATATCCATATTCTTGCTGCAGGATCTTCAATTAGTTGCAGAGACATCTGAAGCAAGCACAGAGAGTATAGTCTTGGAACCAAATTCAGAAAGGGGTAAAATGGTGGTTGAAGATGATACACAGAAGGAAGAACCTGAAGAGGTCTAGTTTCAAAACACGAATATTAACTCCAATCTTTTAAACACTTCAATTTCTTCTTTTCCATTCTTCATGAATTTAAACCTTCTTCCTATCATGCAGTTATATAAAGATTCTAAGACTGATGGTGAGGGTGAGGACACTGAAAAACAAAACACAATTGAAGAATGTGTTACTCCAAGTATCTTACCAGAACCTATTGGAGAAAAGTCACTTAAAAGCTTCCAAGAAGATCAAAAAGAAGAAGACGGACCAAAAATTGAGGTTGTAAAATATTTCATGTTTGAGCTATTTTTCAATATCTTTTGATTCATATTAAATAAGTAGAACCTCTTCTTCTTGTATAGGTATATGCAGAACCTGAGTTGGCCAATGCATGCGAAGACGCTGGAAGACAACTTACGGCGGAGGAAAATACAGTTGACCAGTGTAAAGACCTTGATGTGAAGAAAACGGTGCAGAGCTCTGAAGAAGATGATACAGCTACAAAGATGTCCAAACAAGACAATGATACATGCATCTCAGTGGAATCAATTGAACGAGAAACAGTTGAGAGCTCACAAGGGAATAAATATAAAGCAGAAAATTCTGAGGCTGAGAACAGTAGAGAACAGATCATAGAAGAAGGCCTCATACCTGAATCAATTGAACAAGATCCTACCCAGAACTTAAATGACGAGATACAGAAAACAGGGAAGTCCACAGGAGAGGTTAGCCGCACCGAGAACCTATTGCTAACTTGTTTCTTTTTCAAATTTTAGCCCAGTCTTGTTTATTGATTTAAAACTTAATTTAATGTTCAGATTTTGGAGATTTCTGAGACAGCAAAAGCAGTTGAGAGCATTGCACATGAGACAAGTGAAACCACCGAAATCCCCAAGGAAATTCTGGATACTTCTCCAGTAAAACATGAAGAAAATTTTCTTAGCGAAGGAAAGATAACTGAAGCTTCATTGGAGGAGAAAAAAGAAGAGGACATATCCTCTGTCATTGTGGCTGAAGAAAAAAGCAACGGTAATGAGCTAGTTGATGCTAAAGAAGATACTGCAAGGAAACCATTAAAAAATGAAGCAGATTTAGATCACATCTTGCACAAAATTGAATCAAGAGAGAATCTTGAACAATCATTATCCATGTCTGATGGAATTGGGATATTTAGCTCAAATGCTGATGAATCTCCTTGCTCGATGGTGGAACGAGCTTCTGAGAACCTTGAAGAAACAGCGCATACAGAAGAAAACAATGAGGCCAAGCACGACAAAATAGCAATAGAAGAGGTGAAAAAAAATAATCTTTGACTTTCCAATTCTATCTTCTATCCCATTGTTAAATTGATACCTGTCTCTAAACAAGAGTTAATGATATCATACTCATATTCTTGATGCAGGACCTAAAAGTGGTTTCCAAGACATCTGATGCAAGCAAAAGCTTAGAGAGTATTGTTTTAGAACCAAATTCAGAGCTGGATAACATAGTGGTCGAAGATGATACAAGGAAGGGGGAATCTGAAGAGGTCTGATTTTAAATCATGAATCTCAATTTCAGTCTTTTACACTTGTTGTTTATATCTTCTTTGCCATTCTTCATGAAATCCTTCATTTCTAAGAAAGAGAGTGAGAACAATGAAAAACACAGCATGATGGAAGAATGCATTACAACAAATATTTTACCAGAACTTATTGGACAGAACACTTCAATAGTGTTGAAGATGAAAAAGAGGAAGAGATATCTGAATTTGAGGTTTTAGAAAACTCATGTTTGAATTATCTTTCAATATTTTTTTGACTGATATTAAAAATGTTAGAAATTAATATTTTTAAACAGGTTAAAATTGATTGGATTAATATACAACCCAAAAAGATAGCTTAATAGGTCGCAAGTACAGTTGTACATTTACCATTCTTCTTATATTTACTTTTTCAATGTGAGATTTTGTTCTCACATGTGATTTCCAACAAAACGATCAGAAGCTTTTTTTCATGTATAGGTACATGTAGAACCTGAGACAACCAGTATAGGTGAAGATGCTGCAAAACATATTATGACAGAGGAAAGTACAGTCGGACAGTGTAGAGTCACCTCTGAAGAAGATGATAAGATTGCAAACATGTCCAAACAAGGAGCAGAATCAATTGAACAAGAAACAGTTGAGAGCCCTCAATGCAATATAAACAACGCAGAAGAGTCAGAAGCTGTAAACAACACAGAATATACCATAGAAGACAGCAATATTAGAGGCCTCAGATCTGAATCGGTTGAACAAGATCCTCCCAAGAACTTAAATGACGAGAAAATGAAAGCCGAGAAGTCCTCAGGAGAGGTTAGCTGGACTGTGAACCTATGGCTAACTTGTTTCCTTTTCAAACTTCTAGCTCACAATCTTGTTTGTTGATTTAAAACTTAATTTCCATATCCAGATTTTTGAGAATTCTAAGACAGCAGAAGGAGTTGAGAGCAGTGCACATGAAACCTTAGATGTTATTGATACTTCACTGGAGAAACAAAAGGATAACCTACAGAGTGAAGGAGATAACCCGACTCCAACAGATACTTCACCAGAGGAGAAAAGAACTGAGGACAAATCCCTTCTCATGGTGGCTCAAGAAAACAGCAGTGTCAATGAGCTACTTGATGCTAAAGATAACATTGAAAAGAATCCATCAATATCTGAAGAAGATTTAGAACATATTTCACAGAAAAATGAAACAGGAGAGAAGCTTGACCAATCCTTATCAAAGATGGTGGATGAAACAGAGTCATTTAGCTCAAATGCTGATAAAATTCCTCGGCTGATGGAGGAAGGAGCTGCAAGGAATGAAGAAGAAACAGAACGAAACAATGAGACAAGAGACGACAAATTAGCAGTGGAGGAGGTGAACATATAAATATTTAACTATTTAATTATCTCTTCTATTGTGTTGTTAGATTAATAACTTGTCCTTAAACAAGAGTTAATGAGTCATATTCTTGATGCAGGATATTGAAGTAGTTGCAGAGATATCCAATGCAAGCAAAAGTGAAGAGAATATAGCCATGGAACCAAAGTCAGAAATGGATAAAATAGTGGATGGAGATGATACAAAGAATGGCGATTCTGAAGAGGTCTGATTTTCTAAATTAATTCCAATCTTCCAAATTTCTTTTAGCTCCTTCTTTGCCATTCTTCATGAAGTAAAATCTTTATCAACGATGCAGTTATCTGAAGATTCTAAGGATACTGGCAAGGGTGATGATACTGAAAAACAGAACATAGCGGAAGCAGACCATACCACAAGTATCTTACCGGAACCTATTGGAGAAAAAGCGCTTCAGAGCTTTGCTGAAGAAGAAAAAGAGGAAGAGACACCTAAAATCGAGGTTTTAAGAAATTCATGCTTAAGCTATCTTTAGATATATTTTTTATGCATATCAAACAAGAAAAACCTTTACTTTCCAAAGGTATGCATACAGCTAAAATAAGCAGTGTAGGCAAGGGTAAAAAAAAAAATTGGGGAATAAAATACAGTGTGTGAAAGTTTATTCTTTTTCACTTTTAAAAAAATCTGTACAAAGCAGCCCTAATATATATACACACTAGGCAGTAACAAACTGCTTAATCTAAGGAATTTGTTTCCTCTTTAAAGAAGGAAACTAATACCAAATCTTCTTATAATAGGAAACCTAATATACATCATAATTAAATATCTAGATCCCTAGAAAATAGTAACAATATCTCCAACACTCCCCCTCAAGTTGGGTTGTATATGTTTAACATACCCAGCTTGCTACACAAATCTTCAAAGCCAATCCTTGGAAGTGCTTTTGTAAGTATGTCTGCATTTTGTAATGATGAAGGAGTGTATATAGGTTCAATGACTCCCCTTTCTATATTCTCTTTGATAAAATGTTTATCAATCTCGATATGCTTAGTCCTGTCATGTTGAACAGGATTTTTAGCAATACTGATAGCTGCTTGACTGTCACTCTGCAACTTTATAGATCCATCAATAGGAACCTTCAAATCAGTTAACAAGCGTTTCAGCCAAATTCCTTCACAAATCCCTTGAGCCATGGCTCTAAATTCAGCTTCAGCACTGCTTCTTGCCACAACAGATTGCTTTTTACTCCTCCAGGTTGTCAAATTTCCCCAAACATAAGTACAGAGACCTGAAGTTGATCTCCTGTCAGTGACAGACCCAGCCCAATCTGCATCTGAATACACCTCAACATCTCTTCCTGTATTCTTTTTAAAAAACAGTCCTTTTCCTGGAGTCATTTTTAGATATCTCAGAATCCTCTGTACTGCTGTCATGTGTTCTTCAGTGGGATTGTTCATGTACTGACTAACAGCACTTACAGGAAAGGCAATGTCAGGTCTTGTATGAGAAAGATAGATTAATTTCCCTACAAGTCTCTGGTACCTCCCCTTTTCCACAGGAGCACTATCCTGAATTGACCCTAGTTTGGTGGTAGAGTCCATTGGTGTATCAGCTGGTTTACAATCGAGCATAGCAGTGTCTTTGAGCAAATCTAACACATACTTCCTCTGTGAGACAGCAATACCTTTCTTCGATCTAGCAATCTCCATCCCTAGGAAGTACTTGAGGTCCCCTAGATCCTTGATTTCAAATTCTTTTGCAAGAACTCCTTTAATTCTAGGTATTTCCTCCTCAAAATCTCCTGTAAGCACAATATCATCTACATAGACAATCAGAACAACCAACTTACCACTAGGAGAATGCTTTGTGAACATTGTATGATCAGCTTGCCCTTGGATGTATCCTTGCTCTTTCAACACCTTGGAGAATCTCTCAAACCATGCTCGGGGAGACTGTTTAAGACCATATAAGGACTTCTTTAGCCTGCATACCTTGCTGCCATTGGTTGCATTTTTAGTCCCAGGAGGAATTTCCATGTATATTTCCTCATCTAAGTCTCCATTCAAGAAAGCATTCTTGACATCTAACTGATAGAGGGGCCAGTCAAGATTAGCAGCAAGAGATAATAGAACTCGGATGGAGTTTAACTTAGCCACGGGTGCAAAAGTCTCCTGGTAGTCAATGCCATATGATTGGGTGAAACCCTTGGCTACCAGTCTTGCTTTAAACCGTTCAATACTACCATCAGCTTTAGTCTTCACAGTGAAGACCCATTTGCAGCCCACTGGTTTTTTCCCCTAGGTAAGTCACAGATTTCCCATGTACTGTTTTTTCTAGAGCCCTAAGCTCCTCTTCTACAGCACTCTTCCACTCGGCTATAGACAAAGCTTCCTCCACACTATTAGGAATTTGCACTTCTGAAATTTTTGCAATAAACCCTTTGTATCTCTGAGACAACCCTTCATAACTGACATATTTACCCATAGGGTACAATGGTCTACTTCTGCATTCTCTCACCCCTTTCCGAACTGCTATTGGCAAATCACCATCAGTTTGTTCACTGTCAAGGTCTGAACTGTTGGAGGAATTATTGTCTTCAACCTGTGCATTAATTTCTTGAATTTGAGGTTCGGGCTCAGATGATTGAACTGGCTGAGTGTGTGTTGGAACCACTACTTCTTTCTGTTTTTCCCGTCTCCTTGTGTAAACAATATTCTTTTGATCAACAACAGCTGGAACATGACACTTAGATGGTTCTTTAGGAGTTTCACTCAAAGACTGATTGCTAGGAGGTTCATTAGAGTTTGATTCAGGAGTATGAGGACTAACTGAAGGAATTTCAACCAAGCTAGGAGTCCAAAACACATCTAAACTCTCAAGGCTTTGTGGTGACAAACTAGGTCTCTCAGATTTCCAAAACTGATATTCACCAGAATTCTCCCCCTGAATAACAGTTTTGGTAAAAAATGGTTTTGTTTCAAAAAAGGTAACATCCATACTGTAATAAAACTTATGATTAAGAGGACAAAAACACTTATAACCCTTATGAATGGAAGAATAGCCAAGAAAAATCCCCTTGACAGATCGCTTATCCAACTTACCCCGTGAGTGTTTATGAAGATGAATAAAAACAGTACACCCAAATATTTTCGGTGGTAAATTAGATATTAAGCGACATTGGGGATAGAAGTGAAGAAGTGTTTTACTAGGAGTTGAAAACTGTAAAGTCTTTGAGGGAAGCCTATTGATCAAGTATGTTGCTGTAAGAACAGCATCTCCCCAAAACTTTTTAGGCATGTTTGTGAAAAACAACAAGGATCGGGCAACTTCAAGGATGTGTCTATTCTTCCTCTCGGCAATACCATTTTGTTGTGGGGTATCAACACAAGAACTTTGGTGAATGATACCCTCACACAATAGGTAATTGCCAAGCTGAGAATTAAAAAATTCTCTGCCGTTGTCAGTCCTGAAAATCTGAATTTTAGTATTGAATTGGGTTTTAATCATGGTATTGAATGTTTTGAAAATTTGAGAGACCTCAGATTTGTGTTTCATGAGAAAAATCCAAGTAAGTCTTGTGTGATCATCAATAAACGAAACAAACCATCTAGCACCAGTGACATTTGGGGTTTGTGATGGTCCCCAAACATCACTATGTATCATGGAAAAAGGTTTAGATGATTTGTAAGTTCGACTTGGAAAACTTGTGCGAGAGTGTTTAGAGAATTGGCATATTTCACACTGGAAAGACATAAGATTTTTATTATTGAACATTGAAGGAAACAGTTTAGCAAGATACATAAAGCTTGGGTGTCCTAAACGGTAATGCCATAACATCACATCACTATCTAGACTAGACTCCCTAACAGGGTCATGTTTACTAATACTGTTATCACAAGGCCTACTCACTGCTGTTGATGCTTGTAGTTTAGGAGAGGGTTGAACTTCCAGAAGATAGAGTCCTTCACAGCCTTTAGCACTGCCAATCATCCTCCCCGTAGTCAAATCCTGAAAAACACAAGTATTTGAACGAAATTCAGCCACATAGTTCATATCTTTAATAAGTTTACTCACTGATAATAAGTTGCAATTTAGTTTAGGCACATATAAAACAGAATGCAAAGTCAGGTTCTTAGAAGCTATCACAGTGCCGATGCCCATTACTTTAGATAGAGTTCCATCAGCAATCCGTACATGAGGGTTGTTACCACAGGCTGAGAATTGATGAAAAATGCTTTTATCTCCAGTCATGTGGTCTGAAGCTCCAGAATCAACTATCCATGACTGAGATTTGTCTAAGTTAGCAGCCAAAGCTTCAAGAAAATTACCTTTTTGTGCAATAGAACCCGTACCAATTACAACTGGACTAGCAGACATCTGTGTTTGACTAAGGATCTTATGCAATACATCCAACTGGTCTTTGCTGAAAGGTTCAGTTCCTGTGGTGAAAGATAGGTTCGCTCGACCCTCACGGTCCTTGGCTGGTTTCCAATCGGCTGGTTTCCCATAAATCTTCCAACACTTCTCCTTTAGATGTCCAGGTTTTCTACAGTGATCACACCACGGTCTACCTCCTCTGCGTGGTTCCTGATGATTGCGGGCAGCCAAAGCAGAAGCTTCACCCCCTGTTTCTGTTGTTTCTGTCCCAAGCATCAGAGTTCTGCGACTTTCCTCTCGTCTGACCTCAGAGAAAGCCTCACGAAGACTCGGCAATGGCTTGGTACCGAAGATCCTTCCTCGCACAGCATCGAGATTGGAAGTTAAACCCAAGCAGAATTTGTAGACTCTCTTAGTCTCGATAATCTTCTTGTACTGTTGAGAGTCTTCGGGTGAACTCCACTTATATTTTTCAAATGCATCAAGCTGCTGCCAATAAGTCTGAAGTTTGTTGTAGTACTCGGTCACCGAGAGATCCCCTTGCCTTAGGTTATGAAGGGCTCCTTCAATTGTTACTAATTCAGGAGTGTTGTCCTTGTGAGAGTATGTCTCCTTCACTGCTTCCCAAACCTCGGCAGCTGTCTCGTAAAGGAGGAAATTCTCACCGATATTAGGCATCATCGAATTTATCAACCAAGACATGACTTGGCTGTTATCTCTCTTCCATGTTCTATATCTAGCATCCTTCTCTTCGGGCTTGATGACCTTTTCTGTAAGATATTCTTCTTTCTCTTTGCTGCATAGATAAAGTAGGACGGATTGAGACCACTGGAGGTAATTTCGACCGGTAAGTTTGTAGGAAGTAATGGACATATGAGGGAAATTTTGAGATTCTCCACCACTGCCTCCAAGAATGGTGGTTTCAGAACTGCTGGATTCAATTTCTTTGGTCATGATGAATGATGAGGATTGTTGCTGGAAAGAGCAACAAGAAGATCGGAGTTACTGCTGGAAAAAAAAAACAGTAAGGAATTTGAAGTTGAGATCACTGCCGGAAAGAGCAGTAAAAGAAGGAGAAAAAAAAAAACACCGCCGGAAAGAGCAGTAAGAAAAATTTAGGGTTTTAGAGGAGGCTCTGATACCATGTGAAAGTTTATTCTTTTTCACTTTTAAAAAAATCTGTACAAAGCAGCCCTAATATATATACACACTAGGCAGTAACAAACTGCTTAATCTAAGGAATTTGTTTCCTCTTTAAAGAAGGAAACTAATACCAAATCTTCTTATAATAGGAAACCTAATATACATCATAATTAAATATCTAGATCCCTAGAAAATAGTAACAATATCTCCAACAGTGACCAGTCCAGAAAACTTGAGGTAAACAAAACTAACAGAGTTCTAAAGAAAATGATACTGCTGCAAAGATGTCTAAACAGGAAGTAACCAAGTTATGACCCAGGCTTCTCTAATTAGTCTGTAACTGTTTAATCTTTTTGTGTAATATAGATAAAATCTTATAGGAAAGGACCTGGCATAATATTTAAATTTGAAAGATATATTACCTATTTAATCAATAGGGTTATCATGTGAATCAAACACAAAGACAAATACAATTGCAAATGCAAAATTAGCTCAATTAATAGATTTGGGAGTTTCTCAGAATTTGAACAGAAAACCTCTGATAAAAAAGGTTAGCAAAACCGTGAGCCTACTGCTAACTTGCTTCTTTTTTCAAATCTTATCCCAGTCCTGTTTGTTGATTTAAGACTTAATTTCATATTCAGATTTTTGAGAATTCTGAGACAGCAAGAGCAGCTGAGAGCATTGCACATGAGACAAGTGAAACGATAGAAAGCCCCAAGAAACTACTTGATACTTCTCCAGTAAAACATGAAGAAAATTTGCAAAGTGAAGGAAAGACAACAGAAACTTCATTAGAGGAAAAGAATGAAGACATATCCCCGGTCATGGTGGCTGATAAAAACAGCAATGCTAATGAGCTAGTTAATGCTAAAGATGAAAAGAAATCATCAAAATCTGAAGACGATTTAGTACATATCTTGCAGAAAAATGAATCAGAAGAGAAGCTAGAACAATCATTACCCACAATGCCTGATGAGATTGAGATATTGAGTTCAAATGCTGATAAAACTCCTTGCCTGATGGTGGAAGGAGCTTCTCAAAACCTTGAAGAAACTGCACAGATAGAAGATAAAACAGAAGTAAATGATGAGGCCAACCACAACAAAATAGTAATGGAGGAGGTAAAAAAAATCTTCCCATCCCATTGTTAAATCGAAATTGTCTCTAAAAAAATAGTTAATGATGTCATACTCATATTCTTGATACAGGACCTAAAAGAAGTTGTCAAGATGTCTGATGCAAGCAAAAGCATAGAGAGTACAGTTTTGGAACAAGAGTCGGAGTTGGATAAAATGGTTATTGAAGATGATACGGAGACGGTGGAATCTGAAGGGGTCTAATTCTAAATCATAAATCTATTTTCAGTCTTTTACACTTATTGTTTATCTCTTCGATGCCATTCTTCATGAAGCTAAACCCTCATCTATGATGCAGTTATATGAAGATTCTAAGAATGCAAGCGAGGGTGAGAGCAATGAAAAGCACAACATGAAGGAAGAATGTGCTACTACATATATCTTACCAGAACCTATTGGAGTGAACATACATCAAAGCTTCAAAGATGAAAAAGAGGAAGAGACGCCAGAAATTAAGGTTTTAGAAAACTCATGTTCAAACTATCTTTTGAAATATTTTTTACTTATATAAACATGTTAGAAATTAATATTTTAAAATGGGTTAATATTTATAGATCAACAAACAACATAAAAACCTAGCTTTAACAGGTAACGAGTTCAATTGTATATTTACTATTCTTCTTATATTTATTTTTTTTCAATGTGGAATTTTGTTCTCTTACATGATTTGCAACAAAATAATCTGAAGCTTTCTTCTTGTATAGGTACATGTAGAACCTGATACAACCAGTATAGGTGAAGATGCTGAAAAACAAATTATGATGGAAGAAAATACAGTTGAACAGTGTAGAGTACTTGAAGCAGAGAAAATTGAGCAGAACCCTGAAGAAGATAAAATTGTAAAGTTGTCCAAACAAGACAATGTCACATACATCCCAGTGGAATCAGTTGAACAAGAAACAGTTGAAAGCTCCCAAGGCAGTACAAACAACACAGAAAATTCTGAAGCTGATAACAATAAAGAATATACCATAGAAGATGGAAATATTAGAGGCTTCATACCTGAATCAGTTGAACAGGATCCTGTCAAGAACTTAAACGATGAGAAAATGAAAGCCGAAAAATCCTCAGGAGAGGTTAGCTGGACCGTGAACCTACTGCTAACTTGTTTCTTTTTCAGTTTTTAGCTCACAATCTTGTTTGTTGATTTAAAACTTAATTTCATATCCAGATTTTTGAGAATTCCAAGACAGCAGAAGCAGCTGAGAGCATTGCACATGAGACCATTGAAACCTTAGATATTGTCGATACTTCAATGGAAAAGAAAAGGGATAATTTGCAGAGTGAAGGAGATAACCTAACTCCAATAGAAGCTTCACCGGAGGAGAAAGATGAGGACAGATCACCTGTCATGGCGGCTCAAGATAACAGCAGCGTTAATGAGCTACTTGATGCTAAAGATAACATTGAAAAGAATCCATCAAAAACTGAAGAAGATTTAGAACATATCTCGCACAAAGATGAACCAGGAGAGAAGCTTGACCAATCGCTATCAAAGACGGTGGATGAAACAGAGGCATTTAGTGCAAATGCTGATAAAATTTCTCGGCTGATGGAGGAAGGAGCTTCTCAGAATGAAGATGCTGCAAGGAATGAAGAAGAAACAGAACCAAACAATGAGACAAAAGACAACAAAATAGCAGTTGAGGAGGTGAACATATAAATCTTTTAACTATTCAATTATCTCTTCTATAGCGTTGTTAGATTAATCACTTGTCTTTAAACAAGAGGTAATGATGTCATACGTATATTAATGAGGCAGGATCTTAAAGTGGCTGCTGAGATATCTGATGCAAGCAAAAGTGAAGAGAATATAGCCTTAGAACCAAAGTCAGAAATGGATGGATTAGTGAATGGAGATGATATAAAGAACAGAGATTCTGATGAGGTTTGATTTTCTCAATTAATTCCAGTCTTCCAATTTTTTTTTTAGCTCCTTCTTTTCCATTCTTCATGAAGTTAAACCTTTATCTATAATGCAGTTATCTAAAGATTCCAAGGATACTGGCAAGGGTGAAGATACTGAAAAACAGAACATAGCGGAAGCATGCCATGCCACAAGTATCTTACCAGAACCTACTGGAGAAAAAGCACTTCGGAGCTTTGCTGAAGAAGAAAAAGAGGAAGAGACACCCAAAATCGAGGTTGTAAAATTCTCATGCTTGAGCTATCTTCTGATATATTTTTTTATACATATTAAACAAGTAAAACCTTTACTAGGTATGCATATAGCTAAAATAAGCAGTGTAGGTGAGGGTAAAATAAGTTTTAGACTTTTAGGGTAAGAAAACACTGTGACCAATCTAGAGAACTTGATAAAAACAAAAATAACAGAGCTCTAAAGAAAATAATACTGCTGCAATGATATCTAAACAAAAAGTCAGCTGATTGACTTGTGCTTCTCTAATTAATCTGTAACTGTTTAATCTATTTGTGCAATATAGATACACTTTAGGAAAGGACCTGGCAATAATATTTAAATTTGAAAGAAGACAATACCTACTAAATCAATAGTGCTATCACGTGAATAAAACACAAAAGCATATACAACGGCAAACACAAATTAGCTCAATTGATCAGCTTGGGAGTTTCTCAGAATATGAACAGAAAACCTATAGGTCGAAAAGGTTTTATACCATGTTGAAGAACCATTAATCTCACAAGCTTGATCTTATAAGAAAGGGTAAAATGATAGTATTCAAATTCTCATGATACACACAAAAGTCTCATCCAATTTTCTTTTTAATCTTTTCAGGGGGGTGAAATAACTCAAACAATTAATGAAAGTGAGGACACAGGAAAGCAGAATATAGAGGAGGACAGAGTAGCTGATAGCAACAATGAGGTAGTTATACGAGAAACAGATGAAGAGGACTCTTTAAAGAATGAAAATAAGGGAAAAGAACATGAAGAGAAGGTGAGCTAGATTTCAGACAGATAAATAATCCTAATTTTACATGAGCTTTTCAAAGAGCCAAAATAAGTAGCGTGTTGGATATTTTTAGACAAAACTCTCATGTCAACCCAAAAAATCTTTATAGATATGAGAAAACTTGTAACTGAAAAAAAATAGAGAGAAATGATACAGATGATGTACTTTCCATGCCAAGAAACTGACACAATTAATTAATATCAATATTCACTATACTTGAAGTAATAACCGGTGCTTACTTTGATTCTCTTTGGGTACAATATATATATATATAAAGAGAGAGAGGGTTGAGTCCTAATCTAAATAGAAAAGTTTTAAGTTACGAAATGCAGTTCATGGTTTTCTGTTTAATTTAAGAAAAGCAAAGACTAGATTATGATTAAGCAATAGGCATACATGTTTAACATTATGAAAAAGCTGATTTCCGTTTCCAAACTTTTTCCTTTTTGACTATCCGTTCTTGGTGGCTAACATAAAGATTCATCATCAATCAGGTTGATGACTCAAATCCGGCAGTCATAGAAAAGATTGAGTCAACAAGTTCTGCCAAGGAGACAGTCTCTGAGACCTTAAAGGATAGGGCAGAATCAAATGTGGCCTCCCATCATTTGGATGTTACAGAAGCATCAGAAGAAGAAACACATCCTAGAGAAATCAAAGAAGACCTAGTTGAGAAGTCCGTCTTGTTGTCAGAGGCGTTCTACGAGGACAGTAAAGAAGAAATTGCAGAAAAAGAAGAGACCAAATTTAATTATTCAGATTCTGTATCTGTAACAGAGGTAAAAGAAGAAGCAGAAGACAGAAATCGGGTAGAAAGTTTTGGTCCTGTTTCTGAAGAGAAGGGCATAGCAGAAACTGAAACAAGAGAGATAACGTTGGAAAGTGGAGACATGAAAGTGAAACCAGAGGACACATCCAACGTGAGTGAGATGGTGGACAAGGATATTCCAGTAGTGGCTGATGAAGATAGAATAGACAAAGATTTGCAAAATGAAGTCCCTCGTGCAGGAAGTGAAGATCAGGAAGAGGTGACCACCAATATAATGCCCTTAAAAGTAGAAGATGAGCTGATCGAATATTCTTCAATGGCATCAGAAGAACATAAGCTCAAGAGCAGTGAAGCAAGAAAAACAGTAGATGAAACTTCAGAAAAAATTCAAGCCCCGGATGAAAACGAAGGAACTACTTTTGTTGCAAAGGAAATAGACGAGATATTGATGCAGAAACATGATAAGGCCACAAATCCATTAATTGTCTCTGAATTGAGGTCTATAGATACTGAAAAGGAAACTGCAAATGAGGTACAGAAACACAAGGTTGATGGTCTGTATGTGCATCCTGAACTAGAGAATGAAAAAGATCTTCGTAGATCAGAAGATGTGGAAATCTTAAAGAGGGAAGAAACCAAAGAACTAACTGATCAAAGTGATATCTGCACATCAAAGACTTTGCAAGATGTGGAATCATCAGATCTGGGATTAAAAATGGAAGAAACCAAAGATGAAAAGCCATTTGATGAGGCATTGAAGTATACAGAAAGTACTGGTACATGTACAGAAATTGAAAAGGCTATCATTGAACAAGAGATCTCTGAAGGCAACTTACATGGAGGTATTGAAGTGGAAAAAGCAGCAATCGAACAGAGAGAAGAAGCTTATAGCCAGAGTCACGAGGACACAAGCACCAAAGATGATGGAACTCTAACAGAAGAGGTAACAGCAACCTAATTTCATTCAATATTACTCAGTGAACATTAAATTTACTTCCATAATAGCTCCCTTTCATTTCCAATATGGTATCGATACAAACTAGTCAATGAGCACTATGGAATGATCCACTAAGATTGCATTCAAATGTCCCACAAACTTAGACTCCTGAACATCATTCAACCAACTTGATCATTTCTTATGCTATGTGCAATGGGTAATCTTATTATGATATGATTCACGGAAATCACATTGTTTCTCTTGATTATAACAGGCAGCTTCGTTGAGCCCTTTACTAATATATCAGTTTTGAAACAGAAATCAGTTGATCCTGATCAGAAGTTTAAATGCGCCTCTGAATCTGTGGCTGAAGACCCAAGTAAGGCAATACTCCCTGAATCTGACAAAAGTAAAATTGAAGAAAATGACGACAACAAGAAACAGCAAGATGAAAAGGAGATAGAGGAGAAAGGGGAACCAACATCAGATGCCGAAGAAAACAAAGAACAGGATGCAAATGAGATTACAAAGGTTGTCATCTTCACTGAAAAGGTCAGGAAAAAGCAGGAACGATTTATTCTTTGATAACTATTTCACTTGGATCCATTGTTTATATCTGACGTATTTAACAGGAACTTGGCGGAGTTGAGCAATTAGATGATATTGAAGACATCAAAGAACCAGTCATAGAGAAGGAACAAGGCAGAGACGAACTTCATGCATTATCCACTGTAGGTGAAACAACTAACCAGGTCAGCTTAACAAAACTATAGAGAATAATACTGCTTCATTTTACATGTGATATTCTTTTTTCTTCCATGAATAAACATTAGTCGACTATCTTTGAAGCAGGTGAAAGACTCCACTCTGGTATGTTGTAGTAATGCTAACGTAGCCGAGTCCAAAGAGAAGACAGACACAGAAAACTCAGAGGTTGAAAAAGATTCAACCAGGAAAAGAGAAGCATCCTTTGCTAGACAATCAGAAGAACAAAAACTACAGGATGAAAGCATTGAGACACCGGCTGAAGAATTGGAAGAAAAGAAAAAGGAGAAAATTTTAGAGGAATCAGAAGATTGTTGCAGCAAAAATGATAATGCAACTATGCCAATAATGACAGCAGAAAAAAGCTCGGAGCAAGTTGACAAGATCCTGAAGGCCTCAAATATTGACCCAGAACCCTGCCCGGAAACAAGTGAAACTGAGAATAGTCATCAAAGTAAAGAAATTGACATCATGAAACTTGAAGAAACCTCCTGTGACTTGACATCCAATCTCCCAACTGTTCAGGACAGTCATGCAGAGAAAGAAAGTATTACTGTGGAGAATACAGAAACAAGTGCATGTGAGGAAACCAAGATAGCTTCTGAAGCATTTTACGATACCAAAGATCAGGGCACAGAAGAAACTGACAAAGGGACAACAATGGAAAAGAAAGATCAAGTCCCATCTTATGATCATGATCATGCCGAGAAAGAAAATGCAACTTTGGAAAATTCAGATGAAGATGAAGTTGAGGAAACAAAGATAGCTTCAGCTGCAGATCAGGGCGCTGAAGGAACTTCTAAAATTGGGAAGAGCCCAACTGTGGAAGGGATGGACCAGGTCCGAAGTAGTAATTCTGAGCATGCAGAGAAAGAGAGTAGGGCAGTGGAAAATCCAAAACCATATGAGGTTAATGAATCTGAAGTATCCTCTGATGCAATTTACATGTCCAAAGATCATAGCACTGAAGAATCTGATGGAAAAACCTCAAATGTTGAAATTCCAGACCAAGTCCCAGTTACTAATGCTAAGAATGAGAGTGTCACGGAGGAAAATCCAGATGCAGATGATGCTGATGAAACCAAGATGGCTTCTAATGCTGTTTTCAAGTCTGAAGAAAAAGCCACCAAAGACATTGATGAAATCAGGAAAAGCCCAACTGCAGAGAAGCAAGATGCATATAAAATTGAAGAAGCATCTAAAGTAGCATCTGACTATAGAACTCATGGAGGTGAATCTCTTAGAGAAGATGAAATTACTACTGATCAGACTATGTCAACAGAGCAAATAGAGGAGCCACTTCCATCTCTAACCTCTGCAACCACAACCACAGTTGAGAAGATAGAAGAAGAAGAAAAAACAACAAAGGTGGATATGTTGGAAGATGAGGGTCAAGAAGACTCATCAGTTGCAAAACTAACAGAAGATATATGCTTGCAAAAGGAAGTATCCAGGGAGCTTGATGTCTCCACACTGGGACTTAAGATCAACAGAGACATACAAGACGGTCCAGCTGAAGTACATGAGGAGGAATGCCAGAATTCAGATGCAGCTTTACAACTAGAGCCACAAGAAGATAATAATAATAAGATAGAACATGAGGATTCTTCATCAGAAAGTAAGAATACCACAGACCTAACAGGACAAACAGAGACAGTTTGTGATCTCAAATTTGAGACAAGTGAAAAGCCTCTTGAATCAGAGATAGTAATGCATAATCATGGGCTCACTGAATCAGAGGATACTGAAATCAAAGAAAAGCATTTAGTAGCAGTGATTACTGAGATGGGGGATGAAGAAAAGCAGTTGAAACAAACAAGCGAAGCAAATGAAATCACACAGAATGAAGTTTCACATGGAGAGGTCAGAGATAATACCTTCATGCATGTCCCTTTTTCTTTTCCTTAATACTTATTTTATTCATCCTAATCATTTATATGTTTGGTAAATGTGACTGATGGGTGAATGATAACAGATCACAGAGGAAAAGGAAGCAACCAAAACACATCCAGTTTCCATTTGTGAAGAAACAACGAGTGTGAGCCTTCAAGAAGATGAGCTTAAGGCTGAAGAATGTGTCGAAGAGGAGACAAATACAAAATATATAAATTCAGCGAATGCAATCCAAAATGAAGAGGTTGGGAAAGAGAAAACTGAACTTTTTTTTTTTATTCTGTTTTCCTTTTTACCTCCTATTCTCTCTTTCTATATAAGTTAACGCCTTAGTCCATAAAACAGCTATCAGTGTCTACTGCAAGCAAGAACATTGAAGAACAGGTTGCTACTGAAGATAGAAGTGTTCAGGACCCAGAACAAGTTTCAGTTGTGAACAAAGTAATCAAAGAGAGCTTTCCCAATGAATTTGAGGCAAAGGATACTGAGGATGCAGCAATCAAATTGGCCCCTATAAATCAGGGAGAAGAAACTAACTTTGGAAGTGGCAAGACAGAAACCACAACTCCAAGGGACGAGGTAAGTTCACATTTCACACTCCTTACCTCACCGATTAAAATAATTTCTTTTTAGAAAAAATCTAAGAATTAAACAAGAGACCATAACAAATGCCATAGAAATATATATAGAGTTGAGTCCTAATCTAAATAGAAAAGTTTTAAGTTAAGAAATACAGTTCGTGGTTTTTAATTTAAGAAGCAAAGAATAGATTATGATTAAACATACATGTTTAACATTATGAAAAAGCTGATTTCCGTTTCCAAACTTTTTCCTTTTTGACTATCCGTTCTTGGTGGCTAACATAAAGATTCATCAATCAGGTTGATGACTCAAATCCGGCAGTCATAGAAAAGATTGAGTCAGCAAGTTCTGCCAAGGAGACAGTCTCTGAGACCTTAAAGGATAGGGCAGAATCAAATGTGGTCTCCCATCATTTGGATGTTACAGAAGCATCAGAAGAAGAAACACATCCTAGAGAAATCAAAGAAGACCTAGTTGAGAAGTCCGTCTTGTCGTCAGAAGCATTCTACGAAGACAGTAAAGAAGAAATTGCAGAAAAAAAAGAGACCAAATTTAATTATTCAGATTCTGTATCTGTAACAGAGGTAAAAGAAGAAGCAGACTTGCAGGAAGCTGAAGCAGAAGACAGAAATTGGGTAGAAAGTTTTGGTCCTGTTTCAGAAGAGAAGGGCATAGCAGAAACTGAAACAAGAGAGATAACGTTCGAAAGTGGAGACATGAAAGTGAAACCAGAGGACACATCCAACGTGAGTGAGATGGTGGACAAGGATATTCCAGTAGTGGCTGATGAAGATAGAATAGACAGAGATTTGCAAAATGAAGTCCCTCGTGCAGGAAGTGAAGATCAGGAAGAGGTGACCACCAATACAATGCCCTTAAAAGTAGAAGATGAGCTGATAGAATATTCTACAATGGCATCAGAAGAACATAAGCTCAAGAGCAGTGAAGCAAAAGAAACAGTAGATGAAACTCCAGAAAAAATTCAAGCCCCAGATGAAAACGAAGGAACTACTTTTGTTGCACAGGAAATAGATGAGATATTGATGCAGAAACATGATAAGGCCACAAATCCATTAATTGTCTCTGAATTGAGGTCTATAGATACTGAAAAGGAAACTGCAACTGAGGTACAGAAACAGAAGGATGATGGTCTGTATGTGCATCCTGAGCTAGAGAATGAAAAAGATCTTCATAGATCAGAAGATGTGGAAATCTTAAAGAGGGAAGAAACCAAAGAACTAACTGATCAAAGTGATATCTGCACATCAAAGACTTTGCAAGATGTGGAATCATCAGATCTGGGATTAAAAATGGAAGAAACCAAAGATGAAAAGCCATTTGATGAGGCATTGAAGTGTACAGAAAGTACTGGTACATGTACAGAAATTGAAAAGGCTATCATTGAACAAGAGATCTCTGAAGGCAACTTACATGGAGGTATTGAAGTGGAAAAAGCAGCAATCGAACAGAAAGAAGAAGCTTATAGCCAGAGACACGAGGACACAAGCACCAAAGATGATGGAACTCTAACAGAAGAGGTAACAGCAACCTAATTTCATTCAATATTACTCGGTGAACATTAAATTTACTTCCAGAATAGCTCCCTTTCTTTTCCAATACGGTATCTGTACAAACGAGTCAATGAGCACTATGGAATGATCCACTAAGATTGCATTCAAATGTCCCACAAACTTAGACTCCTTATCATCATTCAACCAACTTGATCATTTCTTATGCTATGTGCAACTGGTAATCTTATTATGATATGATTCACGGAAATCACATTACTGCCCCTGTGTTCCTCTTGATTATAACAGGTAGCTTCATTGAGCCCTTTACTAATATATCAGTTTTGAAACAGAATTCTAAATCAGAAGAACAGGTTGCTACTGAAGATAGAAGTGTTCAGGATCCAGAACAGGTTTCAGTTGTGAATGAAATAATCAAAGAGAGCTTTCCCAATGAATTTGAGGCAAAGGATACCGAGGATGCAGCAATCAAATTGGCCCCTATAAATCAGGGAGAAGAAACCAGCTTTGGAAGTGGCAAGACAGAAACCACAACTCCAAGGGACGATGTAAGTTCACATTTCACCCTCCTTACCTTAAAATAATTTCTTTTTAGAAAAAATCTAAGAATTAAACAAGAGACAATAACAATTTTAGATAGAAACTCTCAAACAAGATTGCCTATGAACTGCAACAGTCATACTGATCTTGCACGTGTACACACTTGATAGATTGTAGAAAAACAATTTTGAATTTCACTTTATGAAATACTTCTCTTCCAAAGATACAAAAAAATATGACCTACCTGACTCTTATGTCTGTTTTTATAGACCACATGAAGCAATCACATTAAACCTCCTAATCATTATCAACCATCTGATGAAGTACCTGACATCATTACAAACAAAAAGAGCTAGTCACTAAAGAAACAACGTTATATGATCCACAAAAATAAAAGTGACTTCAACCTGCATTTGGATCTAGGAAAGAACGAGAAAAGATAAAGCAGGAAGCCAGCTTCAAGTTTTTGAAGTGTTTTCTGACAGTTCCTAATCTTTCCAAGATCCAAATGAAGCCTAAAGATCAAATTTCAAATAACAATTAAATCACCAACAATGATTCCATCGAAAAAAATCAGGTTGAGCAGCTTTAATTTTAAGTTTTATATCAGGAATTGGGCATAGAGACATCACAAAAGAAAAGCATCAAGGGATCTGTGAATGGCAGCAATCTCATTGAAGACATTCAGGAGTTAGAGAACAATTCTTGTGCAACTACTGAAAAGCAGATTTCAACAGAAGCAGATCTCATTGGGACCCCAAAAACAATTGTTTCAACAGGCAATGAGTGTGCACCATCAGTGCTGCAGGAAGGAATCACTGAAGTCGGAGATTTTGAACCTGGACATGCAAGCGGGACTCATTTAGAAGCAAAAGGAATTAAACATGAAGGGGAGAAAATAACAGGTGATTCAGAAGAAGAAACAATTGAGGAGACTGCAAAGATTGATACAGCTAAAAATTCATTGCCTGCCCTCCAACAGACATCCAAAAAAGAAACTCCACAAGTGGCTGAACATGTTACCAAAGAGAGAGAACTGACAGCCAGCCCAGAAGAACTGCAAACTGAAGAAGCAGAAAACATTCAAATAAGAGAAGCAAAAACTGGTGAAGAGAAAGATGAAGAAGAGGAAGGCGAGGAGCATAAAAAGACAGACTTAAGCTCTGATGCTCTTGTTGTGGTAAATGTTCCTAGAGATATGGATGTGAAGGTTGCACATAAGAAATCTCATGGTATACTATCAGGCGTTGGGTCAAAGGTCAAGCATTCAATTTCAAAGGTGAAGAAAGCCATTATTGGTAAGTCTTCTCACCACCCAAAGCCAGTGTCCCCAAAATGAAGTTTTTTTTTTTTTTTTTAATAGATGCAAACATACTGGTGTGCAAGGGCTTTTCTTGGTCATTTTTCTTAATGATATTACCAAGGTTTGAGTGTGCAGTGTGTAAATGTGTAGTGTGCAGTGTGTATATGTAGATTGTAATTATTACATGATTGTAACTATTTCAAATTTCCATAATGCAAAGTGGTGTCCATTTATACATGCATATAACAAATGTACTCTTATGCTTATTTTCATAGTTCGTTTCTTTTCTTTGTAATATAAAAAAATTATTAAAGCTGACGAAAAACACATGTTTTACACAAATGTCTCAGGAGGCTCTTACTCTATGAATGACTCTATACAAACCCTAATCTACGGTGGCTAGTCAAAAGATCAGCTAATACATTATAATATCTTAAACATGCAAACATTTCCATCCATATACCTAAAGAATTCCATGCAAAATTTTGAAACGAGACTTTATTCTCTAGGCAGCACTAGTAGCATCTATGGCATATGTGGATCTAGCCACTAGCCTTTCTAAAGAAATTTCCACTGACAACTCTACTGATTTGAGGTCGTATAGGTTGAATATACAAAAGTTCAAATTCATCATTAACAGTAGTATCTTCAATTTACCAATCTATTGTAAAACTCATTCCAGGGTTTGAAGTGTATTCAAATCCATTATCTCATATTATTATATTAACAGCAATATTTTTGGTTACTCATCGGCTTGAGTTAAAAACTAATTATCACGTATGCAATCAATACTTAGAAACTAGTATCAAAAGACCTCTCATATTAAACATAAAAGAAGTACAAACAAGTTCCTTTAGCCCTCACAGACAGTGACTAACAATAGTTATAATCTCCCACAACAATAATTAGAATATGCATTTTCAATAATTATCTAAGAGGGTGGAGGGATTAATACTAGCAGCCAGGTCTTCTAGCCTTACTCACTTCCCAGCTCTAAAAATCAAATTAAGAAACCAAATCGGTTCTATGCTTTATAATATCCATCTACAAGTGATAGTGAAGCTTGATTCAATAAATAAAAATGAAACCAATACTAATAACAACGAAATCTACTATCATGTTACTATCAAATAAACACAACGAAGAAAATTCAAACGCAAAAAAAAAAAACTGCAATTCACAGAATCCCATTTGCCAGATGATGCAAAATTAAGCAGCCAGACATTCTACCCTTAAATAAGTTGTTTTACAATAACAAGAAAACCCCATATCAGACTGCATACAAGTTTATAAATTCAGCTTCAGGCAATATGATTTTCAACTATAAACTACTGCATTCTAAATAGAAGAGATAAAGAGTGTACCTATCAATTTTGTTTCGAAGGTTTTCAACTTTCAGGATGACAACATTTTTGAATGCAACATCAGACGATTCGAGAGTTGTTCCATTTTTTATTGTAACGTAACTTTCAGATTTCTCTGTCCTTTTTTGTCCTTCTATTTTAAAAAAAAAAAAAAATCTGACACTGGCTGAGAATCTACCGGAATCTACCGCGTGGTGGCGGCTGTGGTGGCATGATTTATTGGTGCCCCCCTCCCCTAAATTTTTCTTAAAAATTATAAAATTATTATTAGTTTTAAAACCTTTTCACTTTGGCCCTCCCTGTTTTTTTTCTTTTTTTTTCTTTTTTTTTCTTTTTTTTTTCCAGTATAATGTCACAACCTAGAGACATTTGTACTCCCATAAACTAATTTTTCTGGCTCTGCCTTTGTATGCACTCTTGGATATCTATCGACTATATTGTCACAATTGAAAGATATCTACTCCCACAAATAGGGAAAAAAACTTTTCTCATGTACCAATAAATGCATGTGGGAGGACGTGCACATCACTTCAACTAAGTTGTTAAAAGCTGCCCAATGTGGCTTTAAACTAACTTTGTGGACATGCACATTCCTTTACCCCAGTTATTTACTTTTTATTTTAAGTTGTTTGATCATTTAAAAAAAATTAATAAATTTAATTTGGACTCATCAAGTGTTAAATGTAAAAAAAACAAACGACCCATAGTTTAATTTAAGTGTTTATTTTAAATTTCAAAAAAGAGATGAAACCTACGAAGAAGAATGTTAGTATATAACTATATATAAGTATATAACTCAAACCCACCAAAGCTTTTTAACATAACTTGTACAAAAAGAAAAAGTAAAAAAATAAAAATGCCTGAAAGGATATTCCTCCTGTCTCTGATTCTCTCCGTTGTAACCAACCAGTCTTATTCTGGTAGCATCTCTATCTACTGGGGCCAAAATGTCAAGGAAGGAACGCTAGCTGATACGTGCGTGACTGGGAAGTTTGATTACGTTATAATAGCTTTTCTTTGTGTTTGGCAATATTCAAACACCTGCACTGGACTTGGATGATCATTGTGACCCATCCACTAATGGGTGTGTTGGCTTGGCAGTTGATATTCGGTCTTGCCAAAGTAAAAAAGTGAAGGTTTTGTTGTCCATTGGAGGTGGAGATGGCTCCTACTATCTTACTTCATCTGATGATGCCAAAAAAGTGGCCGCTTACTTGTGGAACAATTATTTGGGTGGGAAATCGTATTCCAGACCGTTCGTTGATGCTGTGCTTGACGGTATTGATTTCGATATCGAAGGAGGGAGTCCACAGCATTATGATGAACTAGCAAGGTAACATATTATATAAGCGTTAGTCTCTCTTAACTATATAGACGCATAGGGTGCCTGAAGTCCAAAACAGACAAATGATAACTCTTTTATCCAATAGAGCTTGAATGATAAATTACTTAATAACAGGAAGTTGAAGAATTACTCATCGGCAAAGAAGGTGTACCTGACAGCAGCACCACAGTGTCCGTTCCCAGACGCGTATATGAATCAAGCCTTATCGACAGGGATCTTCGATTATATATGGATGCAATTCTACAACAATTACTGTGAATACGAGGGCAATGCTTCTCAAGTGAAAGCAACATGGGATGCAACCCAGTTCTTGCTGGGTCTACTGGCATCTCCTGAGGCTGCGAGAAGTGGATTCATTCCTAAAGATGTTTTGATATCACAAGTTCTACCGTTGATCAAGACAACTCCCAAGTATGGAGATGTGATGCTTTGGTCCAAGTAATATGATGATCTTACAGGCTATAGTTCTACAATCAAAAGTCATGTTTGATGTTGTTTTGCATTTCCATGTACATATGGACTTTGCTGTTTTATCAAAGTGTTTTGGGAAAAAAAAAATTGCTTTTATTTTGAATAAAACTTTCTGGAACATACAATCTGTGTAAATTCTTCTTCTACAATGTACTGGTCAAATCTATTTTTATAAATCATACAAAAGCATAGAGATGTTTGACTGAAAATGTAAGATGGATTATAAATGAATAATTGCTTATATTTCAACAAAATTTTAGCCAATCACAACACTAATTATCGAAGTTCAACTACATATAGTGACGGGCCTCATAAGATTACAACAAAAATGAACCAGATAATTATAACTTCAGGCCAACGCAAATTTTTCGGCCTCTTCAATTCTTCTTGGATTTTTTACCTTCGTCGATTTTTTTCTTTCTCTCCTTGAGAAGATCAACATGAGCTTTCTTCTTTTCTTGCCCTTTCTGAATAACATTAGAAAGACATTAATAAAACATACCAGGCCGCATATGAAAATTATTAAAGCAAAAGCAGCCGGAAATCAGTGAAACAAATAGCATTAAGTACAAAATTTAAGTCCACAAATATTAAAATGAAGTAAACTGATGTGAGATACCAAAATTCCTAAATTCTAACCAAAGAGCATAAATTCAGTAAGATACCAATAACAATAAATTATATTTGAAGGCGCCAAAAATAGGATTGACGGCACAACCATTGTATAATGAACGTATACAAGGGCACCACCTCAACTACAACCTACATCTAACCAATCTAGATAATCAAGAAAGGAACAGTAGCAAAGTCTGGCATACTGATCACAAAAAAGAATAGTGTACGTGGAAGCTTATGAAAATGCTTTACCACTATCAAGACATCTCTCTAGGAAATGTTGTTCAGCAAACATAGAAGAATTCCAACACTAGACTTATTTTAGAAAATTTGAAGTGACAAGGAGAAAGAATTATCCTGATTTGCAAATTTCCCATGGATAGCTAAAGACACTTGGGGACAAATAATTATATTATATTTCTATGTAGCACAGAATAGCATGTCAAAGAAGAAAGCATCTCAACAGAGCCAGCAAAGTTACCTTCATGGCTTCATAAAGCCCCCTCTTTTTACGTGACATGAGAACTTTTGACATATTTGCGGTGTCATTGGCAATTTGTTGTATATCAGGGAGAGATTCCTCCCTAGCCTCCATGTCCTCACCAGAGCTCTGCTTATTAGTATCTGAGGCAGATGATCGGGTGACCTGAACTTCCATCTTTAATTCATCATGATACTGCTTCTCTAGAGTCATCATCTGCATCAATTTAGGATTTCATGAGGAACTTCATATAAAAAAATTAAGAAACCAGATTCCAGCAACATTTTCTTTTTCGATAAAAAATTATTCTGTATTAGATTGCTACGCTCTATGACTCAACTAGGCAACAGTATACATGGTAACCTCTTTCTGGACAATAATAAATGACTCAGCGGTAGTACACAGGTAGAGGGCTAGATGTAAAAAAAAAAAAGAGGAAAACAACTTTAGAAAAAAGCTAAAACACTACCCTTTTTAAAAAAAACAAAAAAAGAGCTAAAACACTACCTTAATACAACTAAGGATTCCCAAAAGGTTGCATCAAAAGTCATAATTTGTGGACACAGATCACCAAGAAAATTACCTTCTGCTTTCTCTCAGCAGCTTCAATAGCCTCTGCTCTACTGATATAACCTTCAGCCAACAAATTCTGAGGATCATCCAAGTCTTCAACTCCAGCACCTGGCATTGGCAGGATTTCATTTTTGGCAGCAGCTTTCAACCTTTTAATGGTTTCTGCATAGTCAGGAACATAACCTTCTTCCTCATTATCAATAAAAGGTGACAAGTGAGGGGGAGGAACCCTGTCAATGGAACAAAACAGTCAATTTGCCAAGTTAAACATTGACACTGCTAAGCAAGTAAGCAGGCACCAGTTTCACCTAAATGTTAACAAACACAGAATTTCCGGTTCAGACAGAAGTAACCGGTAAACACAGAAACCCATTGACAACTTCAGTTCCCTTCAGTATACACACACATCTCCACAATCAGCTAGGGAAAACGCAGTAATATGTCATCCCCGAGGGGATAGTCTAGTTGGTTACAACTCCTATAATAAAATAAGAGGTCTAATGATCAATCCACCTCATACCACCCTTGAAATAGATTTCAATTTAATCTATGTTTGTGCATGGGGTGGGTTAGGGTAGGATGTCTGCTAATAAATGTAATAATAATAATTAAAAAAAACACATAAATAAGTGATTCAATTTCAAAGAACGTCAAGTAGTACTCTGTAAGCACAGTCTTGACATTTATAGAACTGAAGGATTACCTTCTCACTAGATAAGACTCAGTTGGCAATATAATCCGTGCATTTATGCAATCAAAAACCCACTGTGGTTGAACATATTCTCTCGAAAGGTAGATATGACCTTGAGTTGGCCTGTCAACTATCTGCATCAAAAATAAAAATAGACATTCAGCTCACATTAACCCAAATAACATTTTAATAGCATATAAGAGGTTTGATGGCCAACCTGATGAGTAATACTTTGGTCAGCTTCATTGAAAGGAGCCCCTTCTCCCTCCCAAGAAACAATACCACCAAAAGCAGGGATGACAAAAAGCAATGACTCCCTAGGAACCTGAAAATCAGAGATTTTATTTTCCCACAACAAGAAAGTAATAGTAATGATTTCAAAACTGATAAACACAAATTTTATAAGTACAAAGAAAATTTTAAAGAAGAGTATTTTTAACCAAGACTAATCAATATTTATGTGTTCAATGTTCTAAACGTGAAGACATGACATGATGTTCTCTTATAATTCGGCTTTAAATGTGAAGCCATGACAGATGCCAATTAAAAATCGGAACAAAACCATAAAATGTCTATCATTAATTAGTAAAAACCTTTTGTCCACTCAATTTTTTTCTACAACTTGTCACACATTTTATGCATTTCAAGTTCAACAGTACAAGGAAAAGATAATGAAATACCGAACAAATTCAGTATCTAATTACACAATAAGTGCATCTATAAGTAATAGGTTACAATTGTATTGACCAGGAAAGTCAGACAAGAGATATAAACTTAATTAGAGCATTACAAATGGCGTACGCCGTATCGTAAGCAGTCAAACAAGAAAGTACACTAGCAACTAACATTTCCTTTTCTATAATATCAGAAAATCAAAGAGCAACCTTCTGGGTATACAAATTGTGCAAGAAGGAAAAGGAGGCCAACAAAAGCTATGAAACTTTAACAAAGGTTAACAATAATCCCAATCAGTTCCTAAGTTAAATCAAATGCATTTGTTTTTCTTTTTATTTATTTATTTTTTGTTAAATAATAGAGACACCTGGCTTTAATGGCACTTTACGAACATATCACCGAAACATGAACGGAAGTGGGAGGAATTACAAGTCTTTTAATGTTACAAACATCTCAAGATAAAAGCAACAGGCTACCCAGCATCTTCCATGAAACATCTCCTAACCAATTAAAACTCAACACCTTAATGGCTCATTGAGGTTGATATGTTGCTACAGTACCTTGTTTTCTATTTAATATTTTAATAGGCTAACTTTTATTCTTTTTTCCTGATACATTTTTGTTTCTTTCAAGGACTATTTTCTCTCCTGTTTTATTGTCTTTTCTACAAGGCATAGCTGTTGCCCCCACCACCAATAACCAAACAAGGAAAAGCAAATAAAAACCGAGTCAATATGCATCATTTTACAACAAACTACTAATCTCACCTCACGACTCAAGAAGAATTTCATATTCTTGAAGAAATTCTTACACTCCTTTGTATCTTCATCCTCTTCATTTTCATCAGCAGCACCTTTAACAAGTTGCATCAATGCACCAGCTTCATTGGAAGGAAGCTGATGTTGAAGTTGGGCAAGTCTGAGTTCAGATTCCTCTAGCTGTGTCTCCTCAACTTGATCAGAGTTTCTAGAGTTGGCATCTAAGTACCTTGACAATGCATAGAGCTCTGCAGAATGCAAAACATGCAGTGATATTAATAATCATTGGGAAGAGAAAAAAAAAAAAAAACAAATCATATGTACTACTTCAAGTTCCATACAAATCTGAAGCTGGAAATTTTACTTGAGATGAACCAACCTCCATCAATGAGAGAGAGAGAGAGAGAGAGAGAGAGAGAGAGAGGAAAAGAGAGCATACCTGCTGCTGAAGCTTCCAATTTAGGATCAAGAATGGGTGGGTATTTAACATTTATGGAATGATAAAGTTTAAAATTGACAAAGGCGAGGAGGGTCTGCAGCCAAAACAAATAGATAAAAAAAATTAAAATAAATAAAAAATTAGAATAAATAGTTAAAAGTAAACATAAGAGAATGGGTTAAAGATCGAGATAAAAAAAGATGAGATAAAAAAGATGCAAAAGACTGATGAATTCGTCAACTTGGAAAAAAAAAGTCCAGGTAGAAAATTTGAATGAACAAGTTACACGCTTTTAACTTGATAGAGTTTATACTTTTTCATTATTCAAAATTTCAAATATATAATAAATCTTCAATTGGTGCTTGGCTTGTCCTATTATTGTCGTTTTTCCCTTGATTCTGAAAAAACCTGCAATGCATCTTTAGGGCAAACTAGAAAGTTATTCACAGTTGACCAAAATATCTGGTTTCAATATGCATGTAAGTTTACAATGCCCTCCCAAATTCTAAAGTCATTCATAAGGAGTATACATTATTTATCAAACTTCACAAAGCTTCAATCTAGAAGATTACTTCTCAGAATTAAAAAGAAAAAGAGGTAATTTTTCAGTTGCACCACAATTTTGAAATAATCGACATTAATGAATGAGTAACACTTAAAATGCATTAGAAAGTAACCTCGTAGAATTCCAAAAAAGTTAGCAAGACGTCATAAACAACATCATCGTCAGGCAAAACTTGCTGCAGCCCATGAGGTGTTAGCCATGTGATCTTTTGACCCTCAACTTCAGCCTGCATGCACAGATAGCACAAACAGGTTTGTATAAACAATACAGGTTGTGTTTGCATGATACATCGTCACAGTTATAGTAAACATGATGTCATACCTGGTAATATATCCCTTTCACAGATATGAAAACCTTCCGCAGTTTATGAGTGCGAGCAATGTATGCTTGCCATTCATGACTCAGCCTATCAAAACAACCAACATTAGAATTGTGTAATGGATTCTGGAGAGATATCAAAACTATTGGATGAATCATTAAATCAACAAGACATATCTTAACACATATAAGCTTCAAAAAAAATTCCGTTCGTTCTATTCAATTTAATTCATATGAGATGTGCTTACTTTCGACAATTATGGACGCGCTTGACTTCAATTTTCATCCTGTCAGTGGCAGGTAATGCAGCAAACAGGTGCACCATCGTGAGAGGGTCATCCAAATCTCGAATAGCATCAATAAAATGCGGATATCTATAATCCCAAACATAACAAACACAGATTGTCAGCAAGTTTTAATAAGGCTAGTAAAAAAGATAAAACCTTAAAAGGAAAGGCATATCAGTTACAATAACAAACCTCTCTATAACAAGTCTGTCAAGTTTGATTTCTGGTTGACGCTTTAACAGGGAATCTGCAAGTTCCCTGTTCTTCTTGGCCTTGGCTTTTGTTACCTTCTTTAAGTAAGTGCTCTTGGCTCTAAGCTCCTCGAGAATTGGATCATGTCGAAGGAATGCAACATCCTTCAAGTGATAATATGTATGGTGATTTCCCTTAAACTTCTTCTTCGGCTCCCGGGGGAATATACCTTTATAAATGCATAATTTCCTACAATTTCAAATTCAACAAAAGAATAAGCATGATATTGCCACATTCGATTAAAATCACAAGTAAGAGTCTAGTTTGCTGCTCAAATAAAAATCAATAAGTCCAAACATTTTTGTGATTTTCAAAAGCACAAACCATCGAAACAAGTTCCCTAGAACTTACGTAAACACATATACATACATAAATAGAAGTTCACATATAAACATATATAGCTAAACCGAAAGAGAGAGAGAGAGAGACCTGAAAAGCTTTGTATTAACTTGAAGGAGCTTGAGAGCCTGTGACCGGGTGCTGTATCTAGCAGCGTTTCCTTCTTTTTTCTTTCCCTTGAAAATTCAACCGAGAAAAATTCAGAAACTACGCATTCAAAATCATCATCAGAAGACAAAACATTGTCGTTTTGGATAACTTACGGCAGGCCTGTAGTGCTTCGGCATGGTAGCAGATTCGCAGAAGAAGTTTAGGTCACAGGGAGGAAGTGGAGGCCAAGTTGAGAATTATAGGAAAAAAAAAAAAAACAGGTTAGGGTTTAGGGTTCGTTATTAAAAGGGAATTTATAGTTTAGTCCCTAAAAAATGAGGAAACGTCACTTTTTGATTAATTATGTATTTTTCGTCAATCCAGCTCTTAATTTTGTAAAAACCGATCATTTAGGTCCATTTGACCAAATTTTTGACAGTCAACGGTAATATAATCAAGTAAAAGTCTATTTTGCCCTTGAACTTTAATTGACCAATAAAAAAATTTCAATCATCCATCTTAGAGATGAATGATGGAGATAAAAATTTAAAACATAATTAGAAAAAATTGAAAAAACAAAAACTTAAAGAAAAAAAAATGATGGAGATCTTGATGGAGAAGATCTACATGGCTTTTTTTTTTTTTTTTTTTTTCATTTTGACTATTTTTTATACTTACTTTTTTTATTAAAAAATTTATTTCTTTTTGCCATTCATTTCTGAATAGGATGGTGAAGATCTATATATCTATTTATTAAAAAAAAATAATAATAATAATAATAATAAAAAAAAAAAAAACCGTTTTTGTCAATTATGAAGATATCTACTCTACTACACCGGGAATAAAACTCATCACACAATAGATGTTAGGACTCGAAACCACTAATGTAATGTGGAAGTAGGGGCGGAGGGAGAGTGGGGCTGGTGGGGGCCATAGCCCCCCTTCCCTAAAAAAATCTCTAAAATCATATGTAAAAAAATTACAAATTTGTTACAAATTATAGATTTTTTCACTTTGGTCCCCCTAAAATTTTTTGTTTTGTATACTGCCCCCAAGTCAGAATTTTTGGCTCTACCCTGACGTGAAAGGAGAGGTGCATTACCACCTTTGTTAAGAAGTGAACAAAAAACAGTTTTAATCTAACTATATTTTATGTAATCTAACACTAATTTTTAGGTAAGGGTTCAAGTTTTTCCCCCTCCCTAAATCCCAATTTTTTGTAAAATTTAAAAAAAAAAAAAAAAAAAATACATTACCTACTTACAAGTTACAAGTTACAATCTTTTAGGTACGTGTTGATTAAAAAAGACACGCCCAAAAACCCCGAAAGTTTACACAGGGCAGCTAGAGCCTCATCTAGAAAGAAGTTTGATCTTTACTTTTCATAGGTTAATTGTTCTAAAAAAGACAAGTCTGAAAGCAATCTTACAAAAGTTACAAGTTACCACTATACATATGAATTTGTCAGTACAATAAATAACCCAGGTGGTACAAACAATTTGTATCTTTGACACCAGACACCAGTACACTCCAATCAGATAACAATATATTACATTTACTCTACATAAATTGATGAATCATAACTTGAGATTACAGTGGAATTACAAAGATTATATAACTCTATAGGGTGAAAAGGTTTCAGGCTGATAGCTCATCGCTCCTGCTGAGGAAGTAATATCAAATCTGGCCGCGTAAAAGGTTCTGTGTATACTGAATTACTGATCTTCTTCAAGGTTGAGAAGATTATATTGCATTAACAAGGAGGGCATGAAATTCTCATGTACAAGAGCTGTTTACAAATAAGAGAGAACTGACTAACATTTTCACCTGGTAAATGCGGTGTGTTGTGAACAGGGGTTGAACAACTAAACAGAGAGGAGATCTTCTCACTTTTATCCTCCTACTGGGTAATGTAGAGCTCTTGTTTAGCTATGGTATAATGCCCGATGACATTGCTGGGTTCCATAATAAACTGTTCCTGAAACGTACCCATTCGCTTACTAGATATATCGATTGAAAGATCTTTAAAATTAGGCAAACCCTCTACTTGTACACCATCTCCACATATAAGGAATTGATTCCCAATAATAAAGGATCCCGATACTCGAATGGCAACTCCGTCTTGACCATGAGCACGGCACTGAAGTTTTTCCACGACATGTACTAATCTTTCAGGAGGCCAGTCACCTGCTAACGTGCTCCGAATATTTGACAATGTTACAAATATATCATTTGGCCCAACGGATTGCTTCCCAGAGAATCTTGAAAGAAGGAAAAAAAAAAAAAAAAAAATCATCTCAGTCGAAATAAATGGCCAGGCTACACAAAATATCATCCAGTTTAATCAGTTTTCACAGTTATTGACTCCCTTTGGATTGCAAAGTCCCCTTCGTGGACTGCTTGTTCACTTGTTTATTTCAACATCATTTTTTCAGTTTCTTAGCAAAAACAAAAAGTTTCAAGTTATTGGAGATATAAATCACGATGTCCATAATTATGAAGAACCATATGAAATTCCTTCTGGTTAAACCTTGGGTATACTGAAATTATTTAACCAAGTATCATAACAAATTTTGTTTCCAACAACTAATTTTTCAATTCATGATAGTAATGAAAAAGACAAGTCATTGAATAGTACAGTACCTGAAAGTTGAACCTTCCTTATATAAGGTCTTTGAATGCTGCCAAAGATCATCCGATCCATCAAAAAGTAAGTAATAGTGCATTGTCAGCATCTGCTCATGCAAATAAAAGAGTCAGTATACACTATACACTGAATATATGAACAAGTAATTAGCATAACTTTAAGGTGCTGGTTCGAGCTTTCAGCAATCTGTGTATAGACAATGATGGCTAGAAGTGTTAAATCAATGGCAGTCAAACACGGTAAATGCATGCAAATAGTTTAACTGCAATGAATCCCAATGAAAACAGATCATTTCTTTTTATATTCAATAAGAATCCAGAAATACTATAAGCATTTTTAAATCAAAGACTCGACAAAAATAAAAAGTAGAACATTATAGTTCAATACACAGTTCATAGCTGGTCCAACCTTGGAACAAAATCTCTGTTTAGATCAAGTACTTTTCTTCTCCCTTTTATTAAGTACAATAGTGTGTAGGTAATATTGGACCATATGTTGTAGATCTCACTAAAATATTATTAGGCGGTAATAAGCTAATTATATATAATTACAGTTAATCCTTGATTCCTGAGAATAATTTTATTAGGGTATTATCAATTAGCACAAAATTATAAGCTAATTATGCTGTGATCAACAGTTGAAATTTTATCCCAGCGTAATTGTGTGTAATCTATAGTTTCCTTCACTGTAGGGTTATAAACCTGTGTATTCTGATAGAAAATGAAATAAGTTCATGTTATAATAGACTATTGTATCTCTCTTGCTAATTATGTACAATAAATAGTCTCTTTCAATATAAAGATTCACGGGGTGTACGAATCTCTCTTTTTCTACATGCTTACGCACAGCAAAATGTACTCAATACTCCCATCCCAATTGTTTACTTTTGTTCTCTCTATTTCTCCCTCGGTCCCCCTATATGCTCTCTTCTCTCTCTTCCCCCTTCTCTTGGTTAGCTAACTTTTACAATTCATGTCACTCGAGAACTATCTAATACATTCAACTTAAATAAACATTACGACTTCATTTTCATTTATTTATAACTCTGCCAAATACATATGGGTGATATCACATTTGATGGATGACATATATTCATAAATGAATATGCATCAGTGGACACATATGCATACATTAAGTTCTAGGTACTCACATCAGCCAAATCCTTCATCCTTTTTGTTGGATCAAATACACTGCGGACAAATGTTGCTAGGTCCACTCTAGCATGCTCGTACATAGTTATAAATGGGTGTGAAAGAAGCTGCAGTCAGATAACACCGATTAAACTTGATGAATTCAAGTTTTGAGATACCTTTCAATCAAGAACACAAAACACATACAATGAGTATTCTGCTTCCCATATATGGTTATACTGATACATAAAACTAAGTAAGGATGCAATGACCTATAAAACTAAAGGGAGTGTCAGATTAATCAGACGGATAGAGGATATTCACTTCAAGTACAGATAAACTTTAGCATTAAAGTGACTCAAGTCCAAACTCATGAAATTTGAGAGTGATTCCGATAAGGCATTTGCATCAACTCGCTATTAAAAATATTCTTTACAATTTGATATGAATTTTCTCTAAGTTTGCGATCTTTCTCTCCAAGATTCAGTTTTTCTAACATTTATGCATGATTATCTGCTCATATTTTAGAAAAAGCAGCTAAAATTATTAACTGTCAACCCTTACCCCAGCATCAAAGTTAATGTAGATAAATGAAAATCAAATCATTAAACATCCTGGACAGGTGCACACAATAGGTCTATGAGTAATGCACTAATGCTACACAAACCCAAAAGTTAACCTAAATGATGTGGCAGATGATTTATCCTTACCATGTCATTCACCACATTAACCCATGAATTATATGATAATGACAAATCATTTACCACATCATTTGGGTTAATTTTTTGGGTTGTGTAACATTACTCTGTCTATTGCATCATAAATGACATGTGAACAGACAACTAAGTGTAGATCACCAAATATACTAATTTTGGAACCCTTACAAGAGACATTTAAAAGATATTAATCCTATCCGGTGGGTAAAAACTCCACAGATGGTGCAAAATAGCCTCACAAAAGTTCTACTTTGTAGATATAAGTTATCAATGTCTGCCAAGGTGTGATTCTTTTACCTGCTCTGCTGTGGGCCTAGCATCCGCATCCTTCTGCAGACAAGCATCAATAAATGAACAAAATTCTGATGAAAATTTGTGTTTTGATGGTGATGGTGATGGATCCTCCAAGATCTTCCAAAAACCCGTAGATTGTTGCAAATCAAAGAGACAGCAGGTAAGTCAACAAAGTATTTTGCTTAGAGAAAAAGAAATCCAACATAACATAGAAAAATTAAAATAATTTACCTGCAACATCAGATTAACGGGTCCTTCGTTAGCTGTATATGGAAATTCTCCTGTGCCACATTCAAAGAGAGCAAGACCAAGGCTCCAGATATCAGCAGGACAAGAATAGCTCTCATTTCGAATTCTCTCAGGTGACATGTATGTAACAGTTCCCACAAAAGTAGCACACTAGTATATGACATTAGGGACAGGTTAGCAACGGTTTTGACATATTCAAGGAGGATATCACTGTCCCATGGTAACTCTAAAGAAACTACTACCGATTCAAATAAGCATGCATTGCAGAAAGAAGCAATTGACAAGAGATTAAAACAGAAATAGTTCCTAGCACTAACCATTGCCATTGAATTCTCTAGGCCAGCACTTATGCCAAAATCAGTAATTTTTGGCTCCCCCTTGAGATTTACAAGAAGATTTGCTGGCTTGATGTCTCTGTGAACTAAATGTCTAACTCCATGTAAGTAGCTTAGTCCCTTGAAGATTCAAGGAATAAAAATTGAGAACATAGTTTGAAGCAATGTAGAATGCGATGATCAAATTTCTAGCTTTTGTGATGAGGATAACCAAACTAATAAAATGTTCTTTACCTGCAGAATCTTTTGAAACATAGATGAAAGAACTGGTTCTGGTATATTTTTCCGCAACCGTAAGATATCTGCCAGTGATCCGCCATCCATGTATTCCAAAGCTATGCTTATTTGCCCTGAGTCTGGCGTATAAAATGCCCCATGGAATTCTACTAGACCCTCATAACAAGGCGCTTCACACAATGTCCTTATCTCAGTAAGAAGCTGTTGTCTTTTCTCCTTTTTAAGAAAAAAAAAAAAGGGAATATGCATGCAAGTCAACATTATAATTGGATGGTACATTTTACTAATGCCATAACTACAAAATTACTCATGTTCAAGATAGGTCCCATTCGTTTGCCTCGATAACATTTAACAATCGGTCAAAAGCACACAGGTCAATAATCTTAAATTTGTTACCCAGATCTCTATAGTAATAAGCAAGCATGATAGTAGTGCTAACCTCTTCATGAAAAGCAGGCCATAAGCACTCACATATAAGATTCAATTGACTAAATGTAAATGATGAACTAACTTTCTTAGTGTAATGAATTACAAACTACCCTTTTCCTTCATGAAGTGATTGCATATGTCAACCAATTTGTATTTTTATAAGGACCCAAATCCTCGCACCATCATATATAGCAAGTATTTCAAGTAAAAGAAGAAACTAAGAGAATTTTGTGCACCTTTTCAAAAATATTAATCTTCTTCAAGGCAATAATTTTGTGAGTGGGAATGTGAATAGCTCTCTGAACAACACTGCTTGCGCCGCTACCTATGGATCCAAAAATCCTCATCTCATGAGAGGCACACCGATATGTCTTTTCTCCACGGTCTGCTTCGTCCACAGGCCCAAACCCAGAGGCAGACCCAGACGTGCATTTTTGCAACCCAAGCTCGTTAATGTTGTAAACTCCATATGATCTACTTAATAAGTTTACAGTTCCACCATCTGATAGCTACACAACCAATTATACATCATGTGAAAAAACTCTAATTATTATTCCAAATTTCTTCGTTTTAAGGGAACTTACCATACAAGAATCAGAAGGGTCGAAAGTTGATCCAGCTGAAAACCCCTTTTCAGCATCAAATAAAGGTGCAAGCTTCTTTTTCAATTCCTCCAACCCCGCCATAGCAATTTACTACACTAGTAACAAGATATATATTTATTTTCGTTTCTGAAGAGGAAATTGCCCAAAAAAGAAACAAAAAAAAACAGTTTTTTGTTTTTGTCCACTTTATACAAATTTTCTTTCGCCCGATAATAACCAATCAATTCCTTTAAAATAATAATAATAATAATAACCAGTCAATTATAATAATAAGGGAAAAAATGGTTTTAGTCCCTCTGTTTTGCGCTTATCTGGGTTTGGTCCACTAGTTTTTGAAATTACTAACTTTAGTCCTTCTGTTAGGAATTCCGTGAAAACAAACGGATTGGCATTGTCAGAGTGTACATTGACTGAAATACCCTTAATGAAGGATTCTGATGAAGGGCAGTATGGTAATTTTGTATTTAATAAAAAAAATGAAAAAAAAAACAAATTAAAATATAAAAAAAAAACTAATTAAAATAATTATTATTATTATCATAAAAAAGAAATAAAAACAAAAAATAAAAAAACCTCATCATCTTCTTCCCCACCATCACACGCAGCCACCATCCACCACCACCCCCAAACCCTAAATCTCTAGCCACCAAACCACCATCATCAAGCCTTCAAACCCCGACCACCACCAATTCACCAAACCCATTAAAAAAAATCAAATCCTCCAAATCCTCTTCGTCGTTCTCTTCTTCTCTCAAATCCACAGCTCGTCCTCTCAAAAAGCTGAACAAACCGGTTGTTCTCTTGATTTCCTCAGATGGGTTTCGGTTCGGGTACCAGTTCAAGACCCCAACACCAAACATCCACCGTCTGATTCAAAACGGAACCGAAGCCGAGACCGGTGCATTGGAGGCAGCCATGGCAGATCAGATCGGTCGCTGGAGAATTTAAAAATCTAAAGGTCGAGATCGAATCTTCAAATTTTGAAGGAAGCTGATTCGAATCGCTGCGAGAACTAGTTGGATTTGTTTGCATCGATTTCTGGTTGTGCTTGAATGGTGGTGGTGTTTGAGAGGTTGCTTGCTGTTTGTTTGAGAGAGAAGAGAAGGGGTGGTTAGATCGGTGGTGGTGAGTGTAATGGGTTGTTTATGAATTTGGTGTAACTGGTGTAGTGGTGGTGAAATCTGGGTTGAGTTATAATTGGTATAATGAGTTTTTTTTTTTTTTTTTAACTTCAATTGAATTTGGTTGTGTTGAATCTGGTGTGGTGTTTGATTGAAGGTGGGTTGGGGTTTTGATAGAATGAAGATGAAAGATCTTGGTTTGTTTTTAATTATAAATTTAATTAGTCTTATTTTTAAATTTAATTTATTATAAATTTAATTAGTTTATTCATTTTTTTTTTAAATCTGATTTTTTTTTAATTCCATTTAATTTCTTTTTCTTTAATATTTAAAATGAAAAGTTTATTATTTAAATTTTCTTTAATGTTTTTTAAAAAAAATTAAAATGTTGTTAAATTTTTTTTATTACTTCAGTTTATTTCAATTTTTTTAAGTTCTATTATTATTATTTTAATTAGTTTTTTTATAAAAGTTTTTATAATTTATTATTTAATTTATTAATTTAAATGGACTTAATATATATTTTTAAATTATTTTTTAATTAGTTTTTTATATATTTTAATTTTAAATTAAATTTATTTTTTCTTTTTTTATTTAATAGGAGGGCATAAGGGTGTTTACCCTTGTTCCAAACAAGTTTCTAGAAGGTTTTGTTGAATTTCCCATACTGCCCTGTTGACCTAACGGAAGTCAACGGAATTGGACGGTAGGGACTGGAATATATATTGTCAGAGAACTAGTGGACTGAATTTAGTATTTCAAAAAACTAGTGGACCAAACCCAGATAAACGCAAAATATAGGGACTAAAATCATAATAGCCCTAATAATAATAATAACCAATCAATTACATTGTTAACCCTTATCATATATTCATTATTCATATTCTTCGTCAACCTTTTTAGTATCTCTTCATTCTCTCCCAACAATAAAAAAAATAAAAATAAAAATAAAAAATAAGGGTGAAATTTATTTTAGTCCCTCTAGTTTGACTTAATAGTCAAACTAGTCCCCCGGTTTTGAGTATTATCTCGTTTAGTTCTTCTGTTAAAAATTTCGTTGAAAAAGTGATGGCTGACAAGGTCAGAGGGTCAAATGACCCTGCTGCCCCTGCTAATTGTTGAAATGCATTGGAATGGATTCAAAAAAATATTTGGACAAAAATGCCCCTCTCGTGACATTAACATTGCAGGCTTTATCCTGTACACATACATCACACATTTCTAAACCTATTTTCATTTCTTGATTATTATTTTTTTCCAACCATACAAACCACAAAAAACTTATAAGCGGACCTATTCCATCTTCTAAACCAGGTGCAGTATGAGATTACCATTAACACGCACTATAATCGCTAATTAAAACACAACCCATAGCAGATCGAAATCCCTAATAATAGTCAATAATTTTCCTAGGGTTTCGAGAAAAAAATCAAACTATGAGTTTATATTCCTAAACAGTATTCAACTAATCTCTTCAAAAATCACAAATTCGATCCCAATCAGTCCTCTATTCTTCACAGGTCATACCTAATTATCTTCACAAATCCACCACCGCTGCCACCACCTTCTTCACCTTCCCAACCACCCAAACACCAACACAAACCAACACTCAACATAGATTGTTTTTTGCTCTGTTTTGTTTAAAAGATTTCAACACTCAAAAGATTTCACCACTTGTTCTGTTGTTGTGTTCTCGTTTAATAAATAAATAAATAAAAACACAGATTTCACACGAATCGGCACCACCACCTAAAAGTTCTCAAGTTCAATCTCAATCTAAATAATACCCACAAAAAATGACAGATTAGTCTTAAGATAATTGGATTTACTCTATAGTCACTCTGATTATTCACTAACTAGAACAATTTGTCTGTCCTCAGCCGCTTCTCCATCAGACTCTCCCAACACAACTCTTTCAGGTACTGGATATATAATCAACAAAATACTAAAGATACATGTAAAATTGTTGAATTGTATCTCCATTGTTTTCAATACTTGTTTTTACTCTGCCAATTTAGCCTAAAAATTGATCATGTCAATGTTTTTTTTTTTTTTTTTAACACTTATGTAGGAGGTGGATCTAAAACTGTATCGTCAACAGAAGAAGGACCCTCATTAGATGGAAGCTCAATCAAGACCTCGTTCTCTCTGCTCGTCTTCCTTCTCTCTACAGCATCATATATTTCAATATTCAAAACAAACTGATTTTCCTACACATAGTTACTACATATACAGTGATGGGAGAGAGAGAAATCGAATCTCCCAAGTCCCAAATTCAGACGACGGTGATTCTCGTGCGTGGTGGAGTCAGGAGTTCTCAGTCGAAGCCTCACGGCGACGTCCAGAATCCGACGGTGAGATTAGGAATTGCATGAACATCGTCGATCGAACCAGCAGAGGACCACCGCTGATTCTCTTTTTCTATTTCTCTCTCCACCGCTCTCCTCTTCTGTTATTCGAACTGAAATCAAAACTCACGGGTCAAAACAACGACGGCGAATCAATCGGTGGCTGATTCAATGGGTTCTTGGTTTGGTCACCATCATTGATTGTAAGGGTCCAGTGTTGATAGGAAGAGATTCGGGGAGAGAGAAGAGAAGGGATTAAGGTTTGATTTTATTTATTTATTTAATATTCTTTTATTTTTTTAATTTCTATTGATATTAATTATTTATAAACCAAATTATACCCTTCATCAAACTAGTTTCTATAACCTTGTCAAGTCAGTTTACGATTTTACCCTCGCCACTTGGACAGAATCTTTGCAAACCCTAACGGGATTGGACGGCAGGGACTGAAGTAAAGATTTATGGAAACTAGAGGGACTTGTCTAGATAATAATAGAAACCGGGGGACCAGTTTGGCTATTAGGTCAAACTAAAGGGACTAAAATGAATTTCACCCAAAAATTAAACATACACTACTTTTTAATGAATTTGTGTTAAACATCGTTTTTGTAATGAGAAATCGACAAAAATATTTGGTAGAAATCGATGAAAAACGATAAACGAGAAATCAATGAATTTGTGGTTGAAATCTCTCCATTCTAATTGAAGGTATGTAAATCTTGCGTTTTAATTGTATTTTTTTTAATTTGTTACAAAAATACGTTTATTTGCATCAAGTTTTCGCGGGGCTCATTCAAGACTTACTCGAACAATTATTCAACAGAAAATAAGAGCTTTGGTTTCGGCGCATCATGATAGAGATAGGAAAAAAAGGGATTTTCGTCGTTTGTGGATCACTCGAATAAATGCAATAATTCGCGGGGCGGGGGCATCCTATATTTATAGTAGATTAATACACAATCTGTATAAGGGGCAGTTGCTTCTTAATCGTAAAATCCTTGCACAAATAGCTATATCAAATAGGAATTGTCTTTATATGTTTTCCAACGAGATCATAAAATAAGGGGATTGGAAGGAATCCACCAAACCTTTTGAAATGGAATTCTCTGGAGAATGAACTCCGGGAAGGTAGAGTAGAAATTAGTATGATAAAATCTGATAATATGATAAAGTCGTCAAAATGAGCGAACACGCCCGATAAAAAAAATTATTCCTCTTACCCGATTCTTTTTTTTTTCTTACGACACGAATGATTCTCGGATTTTGTGAACAAAACTTCCATCTGTTTTTGAGTTCGGATTAGAATTTTGATTCAATTGAAAAGTAAGCCTATTTTTTTCTGTTCCTAAAACCAGGAGTTCTGGTGGTTGACTCCCTTCTTTCAAATTGTTTCTCATTATTAAGAAAAGGTAACGAAGATAAAATACGAGCTTGTTTTATAGCAATAGTAATTAATCGTTGTTCTTTTAGGGTGCGTTTGGTACGGACATGGGACAGGACAAGGTGGGACGGGACGGGACGGGACGGGACGGGACAGGACAGGACAGGTTGTTCCATATTGTGTTTGGAATGCTTGGGACAGAACTGTAGACTGTACTATTATGCGTTTGGTATGGCTGGAACAGGACAGGACAAGATGTTCAAATGACCAAAATACCCCTATTGTGATTGAAAAATATTCTTAATTAATAATTTTATAAGATTATTTAAGATAGATAGTTGGGATCAAATTAATAAATTTTCAGATATTCAAGAAGTTAAAAATAATGCAATTTAAGAAACTGAAATTTTTTTATTTTTTATTTTAAATTTGTCTCCACCATTCATATTCGTGATGGATGGTGAAGATTAAATAGAATTTACCAAAAAAAAACACAAACTGAAAATGAAAAAATATATATATATAAAAAAATTGAGGTGAAGATCCAATCTCCAGATTGGATGTCCACCGTCCATCACGATTGATGGACGGTGGAGATCCAATCTGGGATTGGTCTCTACTCTCCACCAACATCTGTTTCAACCATTTTTTACTGGGAGATCATCCTTTTTTTTTTTTACTTAAAAATTAAAATCATACCAATAATTAGATTCAAACACTTCCAAATCTTTATCAAACCTCTTCTTCATCAAATTCGAAAACAAAGATCTTCATCAAACCTCTTCTTCATTAATTTATAATCAAATTATATACACAAATCTGAAAAAAAAAAAAATAGATGGAGGTGTCATGATTGAACATCTTCCATGGCCTGTAAAAGAGAGGAACTGAGATGGAAATGGGTGAGAAAACCACCACCAAACCACCACCGGGTTCAATCAAACCAGCAGCTTCAATCACCACATCCACCACCGGGTTCAATCAAACCCAGCCACAACCTCACGAACACCCAAATCGAAAACCCCCAAATTGAGAACCCTAAATCGATTTCTTAATCGAAAACCCCCAAATCGAACCCTAAATCAAAAACCCCCAAATCGAAAACCCCCAAATCAAGAACCCTAAATCGATTTCTCAAACGAAAACCCCCAAATCGATTTCTCAATCAAAAACCCCCAAATCGAACCCTAAATCGAAAGCCACCACCTCTAAAATTGAAGGTCGAACGGAGAGAGAGACAAGCGGGAGAGACTGAGCTCTTTGCTCCTCGCCGGCGGCCAAAGAAGAGAGAGAGAGAGAGAGAGCTCATCACCGGCGGCCAACGAAGAGAGAGACAGAGACAGAGAGAGAGAGGCGTGAGAATGGGTGGGTTTCAGAGAGTGGTGTGAAAATGGGGTTGGGTTTTTAATTTATAGTTGGTATTTTTGTATTTTTTTGAAGTTATGAGGGCAAAAATGTCTTTTCCAGACTTGTCCCATGCATGGGACAAGTCTGGCCGAGGGTTTGAGGTGGGACAATTTTTCATGGTTTTTGTCCCACCTTGTCCCGTCCCGTCCCAAGCTAATGGCGCACCAAACGCGGGACAAGAGAAAATTGTCCCGTCCTGTCCCGCGTACCAAACGCACCCTTAAGGTTAATCTATTCACCCGTCTAGATAATATTTTACCTTGTTCACTAATAAATCGACTAATTAAACTCATGTTTCTATAATCAATTCGATCCCCCGATTGGATCGGGGGCAAACGCCTACGAAAAGATTGCTTGGATTTAAGAA